>LQNS02278094.1:60695549-60707347 GCA_001587735.2 Parhyale hawaiensis | reverse complement strand
GAAAAGGAAATAGAGAACCTACCTAACTTTACAAAACTAACCTCGTCAGCAGGAACTGCGGCCAGATGCTACATCCCCTGCGGAGAAGGCACTCGGGACCCTTGGGTGCGTGATGGCCAAACATATTGTGGCAGGGAAACAACGCTCGACAGTTACTCAACGTTCCCTCAATTATATTGTCCCTTCTGTCTGGAATACATTACCTGGCAGAATAAGAAACCTTCCCTCGTCAATTACATTCAAAGTCGAACTGAAAAAATATCTTGTTAGTCGTTACCAGTAAATTACAATATATATTATTAAATACTTCATATTAAAAGCCTCAACATCATATAATGTCTCGGATCATAATGAACAACTTCCTTGCTATAAATAACTAATTGCCACGCTGTTTCCCAACATAGTTTAAAGTGTATTTTGAAGTCTTTTATTTTTTGTTTGTTTTGTAGTTCTTTTGCCGGAAAAGCACTTAGTAGTGCTTAGATATCGGCTTGAGAATGATGTTGCGTTACAATTAAGAGCAGAGTAATGAACTGAAGAGAGTGAAATAGCTACATACTGTATATGCCTACACGATTCTCATGAGCTCACTAGGTAGCTATCTAATAGCACCTATATAACTACTACTTCCAATTTTCAGTAGATTCTAGCTTACCAGAATATAATTTGGCATATCTCTGAAATGAAATCATACAAAATTCAATAAGTTATGGGTTTTTAATGACCATAAGTAATAGTTGACCCTAATTGTCCTAACACTCAAAGCGGATTCCTGAAAAAAACACATTAACGCATGATTTCAGTTGTGTGACCAAAATTTGATACTTTCTAGAAGTAAAACTGTTTATTTTGCAATGTTTATGAATAAAAACTAACAAACGTTGAATAAAAACCAAAAAAGTTGAATAAAAACAGAAAACGTGTTTTTTTTTTTTGGTTGGTATAAACTATGTTTTTTATATTTGGTTTAAAACATTTGGTTTAAACCAACCAACCCTGTTATAGTCACCGTTTTACCACCGTATCCACTTAATGATTGATCCGCACAGTGCTTACCCGGTTATGCCACATAGCTCGGGAGATGTATTTTATCTCGGTTGGTTCAGTACGCTACTACTGGCAGGGAAATCAGGCCTGAAGCTTCCCTAACCCTACGCCGCTCGGCTGAGTGAAGTCGCTCAGCCATACGGTTCATCGAGAAAAAATGAAAAACAAAAAAGAAGCAGACAGAAGAACGAAGTACCCATGCGCAGGCTCCCATCTGTTCCCCCCCCCCCCTCAAAACACGAGAGCAGATATAATCTAGGAATAGCCTGGGATAGGTCCCTCACCACCATTCGGCGGCCCACCTCGCAGAACAGAGAGGGAAATACAGATAACCTACTGAATTTTACAAAATTAACCTTGTCAGCAGGAACTGGGGCCAGTTGCAGCATCTCCTAGCTGCGGAAAGGGTACTCAGATTTGCCCATGGGTTCGTAAGGCCGATATATATTCTGACAGGGAAAGGGCCCGCCAGAATATAGCTACCCAAGGGGGCAAAATCCGCTCATAACTTTTTTGAGTTTGGGTACCAAGAAAAAAGAGGCAGCCAAGCTAACAAACGTACGGGTGAACGGATCTTCACCAAAACTAAATCATCTGTTACTCTTAACATGCTTAACAACCGCTGTAAATTTCGTAAAGATCCATCCTTAACTTTTTGAATTATCTTGGGGATTTTTGTGTTATCTTGGTGACAGACAAAGAGATAGACCGATGCACTCGACACATACATAACCTCCTTGGCGGAGGTAATAAATCTGCATAATTTGCTTCTTCATTAACACATGGAAAGGTCTCGTGAATGTAAGTCGGTGAAAGTACCTTAAAGTCAATATTAGAGCAGTGATGAAGAACCTTGAAATTCCACGCGCCATTGTATGTCGTGAGAACTGAAATGATCATAGATTTTACAAAATTGCTCAATATATGACCAAAGAGAAAAACTTTCTGTTAACAAAGCTACACATTCGATGGCTTTTTGATTTCGCCAGTATAAGGCAATCTACTGACCAGAGCTCGGCCTCTCCGATTATGGTAGGTTGTCAAAATCGACGGTACGATGGCCATCGCCATCGTACTTACGATAGAGAATGCAATACCATCGCACCATCGCCATCGGAACCATCGGCGATGGCCATCGTAGGGCGTCACAATCGGCGGTGGACCATCGCATAAACACATTTTAAAAATACAAAGATCACAAACCCCAGATATCGAATAAAAGCAGCATCTATTATAACTTCGTTCTGTGTGCAATTTTTTACACCAGTACAACTATTCCTACCTGTTAAAAAGTACGAAATGTAAGGGCCAGGTTATTAGGGTTAATAAAAGACTGCTTACGAAGTTTAATTATTATTTGCCTAGTAGCTAATATGCTCCAAATATAATGACCTTTCAAAACTCTAATAGTAATTAACATTATTATACCTCGGGAATATAATAAAATGAACTGTAATTTTCCAAAAACGTCAGTACCTAATGGCATTTAGTATTTTTGTTGACATATTTAGGTAAAATAAGGCATTCTAAGACCCTTTTCATGAATAACGTTTTCGCCGACATGGCTTAGTTTTCGAGATGTTTTTATTTAAATCTCTCATTGTTTTTATATGAGAGAAAATATAATTCGCCATGGCAACTAGCACGATATCGCCAAAGGGGATCAACTCATTTTGGTCAAAATTACACTTTTTTTGCTGAAAAACAGTCCTTAGCTTGCGTGAGAGAGAAAGAGAGAAGTTTTGCTTACAAAAACTAAGTAGGTAGTGCAGCGAGACCCCATCTACTTCGCTCTTCTTCCTAGTTCTATTCTATGTTCCGATGGATGTCACGCCCTTTGGTATGCTGATCGTCTCCTCAATTTCTGCATCGACAAATCTTAGCAATTAAACATTGAAGTGATAAAAAAGTAATAAAAAAAATAAGGATTTGTATAAATGGCAAGAAGTATTTTGCCTGTCGATATTTATCAGAGTGCAACAGAGAGAAACAGATATAAAATTTCATTATAGATACATGTATATACGAACAAATATTTCGTTATTGCTTCTTGAATTATTTTGATTAGAACAGCTAGTAGGTTACCAATTTGGAAAAAAATCGAGTGCGGTCAATACAATGGCTAAGAAGGATGCAATTGGAGGGCTACTACGAGAAGTGCAGTAACACCTTAAATTATAAATAAAGGATTACTGAAGTAGATATACCGTATTAGCTATCCAATTAATCGCATACAAGCTAGTTTAACAAATTTTTGATCAGTAAACGAACGAACGTTGAACTTGAGTCTAAGACTGCAGCTGAACAAGAACACAGCTATCGTTTTTACTAGACTGTGAAGACGTGGGACAAACTAGTCATGAAGGCGTCATCGATTGGTTCAGAGAGGGCGAAAAATTTCATTCGCTTTAACCTGCCCAAAACGCGAGCCAAGAGCGCTGGCTTCGTAACTTTTACTCGTGTTGCAGGTGTTGGTCGCAACCCACTTACAATGGAGATCGAAAATTAACTTTTGCAGAACAGAATTGAGCCTTCAATAGCACCAAGAGTAATCGGCTTGGGTACAACGCCTGAAATATTATTACGGTGTTAAACCAAAACTCATAACTGGAGCTCAGGGCAGGCTAATTCTATTGAGCTAAACTTACGTCGCTCGCCGTGTCAACATTCATGCCTCAAGTCAACTAGCCAGCGATTATCATTCAAATCCAATTAACCCATGGCCTACTAGCGCTGCTTGCTGCTCCTAGGATGCTAATATATGGCCATCTTTAGCTTGGAAATCTAAATCTTTGCTATTGAGCTATCAAAATGGGCCATCGTATAAAACTCATAAATTCCAAATCCCTAATTCCAAAATAGTAATCAGATGCACTCTACAGCCGCAAAGATATATAATTAAATACAAGAAATAGTGAACTTTGCAAAAGGTTTTTTATCATTGAAAGAATGGAGAAACTTTTCTCTTAATATTTTTATCCAGTGACATCAAATATAACTGCATCCCATATAAGTTACTTACATCCAAAATTATTGCATCCCATATTGTTACGTTCAACATTATTCGGACGAGGATGAATAATTTGTCAAAACGTAACTCTCAACATACTTACAGCGAAAAGAATGTGTAATCGAAGAAGCAAAACACTTTCATGACATCAAACAGTAAAAAACCGCACTTAAATTACAGTTTAAGAAGTTTTAATGTAAACGCTTCGAGGCGCTAGATGAGAGCCTTACTTCTCATCCTTAATTAACGCTTCAGATATTTTTGTTTCGTAGAATAGGCACATCAGTACGCTAATGATATAAGGTTATACAGTGCGTTGCTAAGAGTGAATTTGGTTATACTTTTATCCCCTCACCCGCGGTCAATCATTTAGTACCTACCTCTCTACAGAGTCTACTGGACACATTGTTGTATGATTAAAATAGTACTTTTCCTAGGTGCAGTGATGTTTAGTTCATGCATGAAAGTGTCAATTCTATTTATATCAAGCTCTGTAGTTTTCAAAAAAGGAATATTTCTCCTATTGTGCTCCTACTGAGCAAAAAGAGGACTTTCAAACGAGGCAGTTTAATCTCGAGCGGATATAATTTCATTGCATGTACGAAGAACTGCTATAGAACGATTACAACGGCAAACATTTCCAGTAGAGATATTTTACACGCAACTCGCAAGCCACATCTTCTCCTGAACACTTCCCTGTATTTCTTCAGTGAACGCCTGGCAAAATCCTAAAGCAACACTACTAGCTGTAGACCTGAACATTCAACTGCTGCAACTTCATAAAGATTCAACACGCAGTCAAGCTTATGATTTTTTAAGAGCAGAGGAAACGGGATTCTTTTCGGGAAAAGTCATCAAGACCAACTAATCCTCCAATTAGACAGGGCCTAAAACTCAGGAGCTTCTCCAGGGAACTCCAACCACCTGAAGGTTAACACCAATCTAGAAAAAAAAAACTTACGCTGAGCGGTAGTCACCACCACTGGAGTAAATGCTTCAGACTTTTATGGTTCGCATATTCATTGCTCATCTCGCTGTGACTATCATGCGATACTTATAACTTATTAAGGCGCAATTTTGGCATCCTCTGAAGATTTGAACACCAAAAAAAGAGGCAATTAATGACCTATAAATTGTATCTGCTGTTCATCCGCTTCCGCGCCTTGTGAAGTGACACCATCCTGCCACGATCGTCGCATTTCTTGACCCCTATAACCTTTCACTGCATGGATCATATATAGTGTTATGAGTGAGATACGAACTTATACTGTGTTCGTCCTACGGAAAAATCAAGATTAATGGTGGCAGATCACGCTTTCGTAAGGTTAGCATTATGCAAGAGGCCACAATGGTCACTCGCCGGTAGATGGGGTTAACAGTTAGTTATAGTGAGTAGTTTAAGCCTCTATTTCCGCACTAAGACGATCTCAGAGAGGAACCAGAGCACCTCGTGGTGCTTTCCCGCAGTGGGGGGGGGGAGGAAGCTGAAAGATATGAGCCAGCAGTTTTGGGGTTTTTCACATCTTAGTCAACCAACTTGATGCCTGTAAAACACTGGGATGATAGAGTACGGTAGTTCAATTGCTGCTGGTAATTTTTGGTTGAAAAGACATGCAATATACATATATATATCTCTAGGATCATCTAACGACACTCAGGCATATTCATAATGGATTTGGAAATTTTTCTCGGTTTTTGGTTATATTTAACACCAGGTTTTGGACATCAAACATAGCCAGTTTTCATGGGGACAAAATTTCTTCTTCCTTTGTTGAAATCGGCTTGCTGCAACTATGGCATTGATGAAGAATGTCGTTCCATTGGCATCATTAATTTTAAGGTTACTTTTTCTCTTACTATATATATAGGTAGCCTCTCATGCTACTGGCAGAAGCTCTTCTGATGACACCCAGGCATATAGTGTATGGTAGCTGGGTCGTCACAATCTCCGATCTGAGCTCATTTTCGCCCATGTGTTTTATCAGAGCGTAACAGAAAATCACAACAATATGATAAAAACCCTTCTGCGTTTATATGTTTATATATTAGCTATATATTTTTTTCTTCATCTTTCGTGCCACGCTCTTAACGAAATAGGCGAAAAATACAGGGAAATTTACAAGGATTGTTAGACCTGTTAAGAGCAACAGATGATCAACTTTTAGTGAAGATCTGGTCAACCGTCTGTTTGTTTGTCTGCCTTTTTTCTAAGTACTATAACTAAAAAAAGCTATAGAGGGATATTTATGAAATTTACACGAGTTGTTAGGTATATCACAAACCGTAAATGACCAAATCACTGTCGTGATCAGTTTGTTTGTTTGTTAATGTCGTCTCTGCGTTAGATTTTTTGTTTGTTGTAAAAGAACACAAAAAGTTATGAATGGATCCTGATGAACTTAACAAGAATTGTTAGAAAAGTTAAAAGACATATGATCAAATTTTAGTGGTGATCGGTTAGTATGTTTGTGTGTTTGAATAATAATCGTCAGTAACATAAAGCGAAAAGTTATAAACGGATCTTCACTAATAGTACGGAAGCTGTTACTACTGTAAAAAGGCACAAATGGCCCAAATTTTGGTGCTGATAAAAAGGAAATCATAGCTTGAAAACTAATTTGAAATTTTCTTTAACGTTGCCTAGTTTGGCGGAGGTATGCGCTCTCGGAGTGCTCTAGTTTAAACTGAGGCCCCATGTTTTTATTTTATTCTTATTATTTTTTGCGTGGTATCAGATACACAATATTACGTTATATTTCACTGACAACTGTATCACAATGCCTAATTTATCACCAGTATAAAAGATTATTCTACTGTTAAGCTTATTCAAACAAGCTGGCTGCAATAGTCCCACAATTAGCACAACGCTAATCCTCCAACAGACACGGAAATGAATTCCTCATCACGAATGCTCCGTGCCGATGTGCTTGAAGCGCAATTTCACAGCCAATTCCTTGTCATTATCAATAGAAAATAATTTCTATAATGAACTGCAGAGCGGCCGGCAGTACTTCAACACCGTCGCTGAGGAGCTATTAGCGTCAGCCACCTCGGACCTGGCGGGTCCGCAGCGCCCCAGCCATTGTGTCCACCGCACAGGCGACTAAATTTGGTCCGCACATCCTAATGGATTGTTAAAGATGTCTTTCTGTGAGTCAGTCACCCCATTTACAATTCGTAGCGGGTCATCACTGGAGAATGCAGCAGCCAGTAGTAACTGTGCATTGCATCGTTACTGTTCGACGCTACAGGCAGTGCTGAGTTGCTCGAGGCTTCTGGAACCCCAGATGATTCTAGATATGCGAGGCACTGCGAATTTCAGACATTGTCCGGTGCCAACGGAATGCGATTCAAGAACAAAATGTATGACGTGTTATAGTTGACTTGACTTGGAAGTATGGTTGCATCTCAATATTAAATATACATCTATCTCCCCTGGCTCTGTCGCCTACAACAAGGCACTGGCACAGGAGAGGATGGAAAGATGAGAATTGGTGTACCACCGGAAGGCGAGGAAAGGAACTGACTGTGGCATACCGAGCAATCGGCAATATGGCAACACCAAGGTAATTGCTATGCCTACTATTTTGCTTCGTAGAGATCATCCGCCTTTCATGCGCATTGCCTCAAGTTATGAGGATTTCACAAAGCGTTTCTTTCTTGGTACATACAATCACAAAGCTATGGCTGATGGCCATATAATAAATGGATTACGGGTCGACATGGGCTTCAGAATAAACCCTTCCAAGGGGAAAACGAAGGGACATGCAGAGTGTTCATAGAAACGTGGAACATAAGCATGAGGGTGTCCTCACACCAGATCAAGTCGTATGCGAAAAGGTTGAGAAATAAGAGGTTAGAGTAGAATAAAGCACCATCAGGAGGACTATGTATATGGAAAGAAATAAAAAAGTGCCGGAACGCGGGAACTGGGTCCTGCAGGCCGAGGAGAGGCTATATCATTACTCTATTTGGTCTGCTGTTTGTAACTTAATACAACCGTGACGCTTTTATCCGTATAAGATAGGAGGAAAATTCGGGCAGCCTTGAGGTATCCTTCATCCGAGCTAGGAACGGATGCTAGCAGGTCTTTGGGTGCTGGAACACCAAAACCAGTTAAGCGAGAAGTTGGCGAGCAGGCAGGACTTGAGAAGCACGGAATGCACTGGAGCGCTCACACCGAACAGCGGCGGTTGAGCAAGCAGCGGCAGCTGTTCGGTGTACATGCTCCAATGCATCCCGTGTTTCTAAAACACTGCCAATCTGCCCGCCTGCCAGCTTCTCGCTGAACTGCTTCGCCAGCACCCTTAGGTAGAGGATGTACTGCATGACACGGAACATTTTTTAACCTTCATATGCATGATACGGGTCAGAGGATTATTGAGGAACAAAAAATTGTTTTACTCCGTAGAATTTCCACAGATTCCTTGAAATTACATAGGAGGAAAATTAGGATACGGGTCTGAGATATAACTGAAGAACATTGCTTTCGTTCTACCGAATTTCCACAGATTACAAGCTAGTTATGATATTTCTAGTTTAAGCTTCCGCAACCATACAGCGCCCTGTGATCGAAAGAGGACGTGAAAGAAAGAAGGGGCATAAGGAATGTCAAGAGAAACGTGGAACCCATGCTCGAGTTTACAAGCATGAGGAAAGAAGATTGTGAACAGAAAAATTTAGGATTTTCAATTTCAGCATGAAGGTGGAAGAAAGCACAATGAGCACGAAAGAAAGCTGTCTGAAAAGCCTAGTTAAGACAATGGTGACCATCAGCGTCCTCTTGGGGGCGCTGCTGCCCAAAGTAAGGCGAACGTTAGGCCTATCAGAAGTAGGGTCTGCGGTGTCCCTAACTTGCCCAATCCTATGGTTTATGACCTATCGTGAGCCCCTGATAGGCTAGTGGCCACTGAAACAAAGATTACAAGCTTTCTCGCTAAAAATCCCCGTTTAACCGCCTTTTACGATACAAAAAAAAAGTGAGTACTGTTCTAACGCCCACACTCCCAAGAGGTTTAAGTTTAAGGCTAAGGTGGCGTATTGAGTCCTCTAAGAAGGCTAACTTCATAACACAGGATAGACAAACCCAGTTGTTGAGGTCTCTACACGGTCAGCTGAAGAACCTATTGACCTCATCATGCCGCTGTCGAAAGACTGCCGCATTGGCAGATAGTAGGTAGCTCATCTAGTACCCCATGAACTATCCGGTATCTGAAAAAATAAAATGCCGCTCTGAATCGTAGGTCCCATGCTGATATAATTGCATCATGTTCAGAGCTCTGGGTGGGTGGCCAAACGGATTAATTTATCAAGTGATTAGCAGGTCTTTCCGGTTTTGGAAACTAGCATCCTCCTTCGTACACAGTTTTCCGTAACGTTGCGGTGGACCCTTATAGGGGCAAGTAAGAGGAATTAAGACTTGATCATTTAACATTCTTAGCAGAGAAAACCCAGTAACAGAAGACAGTACTGCGCCACCACAGCGATCCGGTTCTTTTTATTTCTATTTTTATTTATTCATTCATCTTCGTGATCGTGGCACGACGTGACTCACAGGCGGCGGCGGTACTAAGCAGACGCCGCTGATATGGAATCTGATTGAGAAACAGGCTTCTGAGGCTGTCCCTTCGCTAACGGCACGTTTGATTGGGCGACAAATTAAGCCTTCAAGGCTTGACTTATTCGAAACTTCAGACAAAAGCTTTGGTTTTGTCTCTTTGAGTCGTGTTGCAGGTGTTCGAAGCAAAGCGATTACATTGAACTTCCTGAAGACTCCATTTGACGGAGCAAGATTGAGTTACTAAAAGTCTAAAAAGTAACCTATATATTGAAGAGCAATGCCTGAAACTCACTTCAGCGGTTCGACGCCAGCGCACCTGCGAGAAATTTCGAACAAGCCAAGCCTCAAAGCCACAACTCTGACGTCAAACCGAAGATACCATTGGTATACATAGGTAATGATGTCTGTCAACAGCTCTCGGTAGCAAAAGCTATTACATCTATCTTTCAGTGATTTCGTTACTCAAGCTCATAGGTAGGTACTAGAAAGGGATGGGCAAAACGACAGAAAGCTTTCAGTACATATTTATTATTATCAGTGCTTTTTCTTTAAGTTTAAAGCAATGCAGAAGACGATTTCGACGTTTTGGGGACACTGACAGAAGTTCAAAGTATATAATATCTACTTAATTATTATTTACCAACCTGTTTGCTTTACTGTCACTGTAGATACAAAATCAGAGATAAACCTGCCCGGTTTGAAACAGTGACTAAAGCCCAAAAACATGAAAGTACAGAGCAAACTGAATAATTTGTATAGGGTTCGTTTAACAGCGAATTGAACTGGCAGTACCTCTATGAAACAGTTATTGATATAAAATACAAATAGTTTTACAAACGACTTCTGTACTGTTATCAAGTGGTAACATGTGTCTCCATAACAACATTTCGGGTAGAAAAGTTCGGATGCATTAACATGAATTATTATTTGATGGGTTTATTTAAAACGCGCGGTAACCTCGTGCATCAATGAAGGAAGATACTGCACTCGTGCACAACCACGACCCCGGAAAACAAAGTGCGCCTCGATCAACTCATCCGCAGAGATTGGTGGATAACGGTGAATGAAATGAGCGCAAATGGGGATGCCAGTGCACGCTGGAAACGATGTTGTCATCCCTAGGATACAGCACAGTTTGCAACACGCCAACGCCAGGCCACACACAAGTTTGAAGACCACGGAATGTGTGACAAAGCAAAGCTTAACAGCCTCGCCCACCGTATGGTCCCGACCTAGCACCGTCAGACTTCCACTTGTTCGGACCTCTGAAGGAAGCATGATGTGGGCAGCATCCCCCTACAACGCCGCAATCGCAGCCATAAAATATGGACAGCCTTGACAGACACTAACTGTTTTTACAATCAAGGCATCAAGGTTGTTCATCACTGGCAAAAGTGCACTGAGAATGTGGCGGGGACCACACAGAAAAATTAATTCTGGAGCACAAAAGATCGCTTGTTTTAATGGTGCCACTTCCATTTTCGTAGCTTCTCAATCTTTTTAAATAAAAATTGGAGGCATTATTTTAGGTACGACACCTACGGTACAGTCAACTTCCTTGTATCTATCATACTATTACTCTTTTTCCGTCGGCACAACAGCTGTAAGAAATGTTTTTTTTTTTTGTAATATCACTTAGGGCATTTAGGAAACGGAAAATGTAAATTTTATGTAGGCTTTTATATATGAAAGTCTCTATTTTGCTGCATCACATCGGAAATGCTAAAAATGCTGTTTTCAGTAAAATTATCGGGGGCCGATGAGAAAGCGAATATTCTTTCAGATGGTCGATGGGTTAAAAAGTTTGGAGACCTCTGCACTAGACAGTTCCTATTGTGAAAAGACACACGTAGCCTAAGTACAGCAAGTCAGAAAAACTAAGAACAGAACAATGTTACGTTGGAAGAAGTGTACAAATAAAATAACCCAAGTCTCATCTAAGGGATAGCGTTTACCCCAAAATTTATACATTTTGCTCTTTCTGAAAAGATTCTTCATTATTATTATTAATCACACCAGGCTGGCGACGTAGGAACAGAGAAACTCCATGAGGTTAACAAACCCCCACGCAACCAGCCCAGCGGGTGGAGAAAACAATAGAATGAAAAAAAGAAGATCCGAGTTCACAGAATAGCTCTGTGTACAGATCGTTTAAAGCTGCCAATACCAGCACCAGCAAAG
>LQNS02278094.1:60675672-60691766 GCA_001587735.2 Parhyale hawaiensis | reverse complement strand
CATTAAAGGTCATATTATTTCTTACCGACCATTGGCAGATACTTTCCAAATCTCGTTGCACAGATAGCACGTCTTCCACAGATTGCACAGCAGATAGTATTCGTGTATCGTCAGCAAATGACGAGGGTACCACATAGTTACATCCGGACCCCATGTCATTGATCATGATGAGGAAGAGAACAGGTCCAAGCACGGTGCCTTGTGGTACTGCACTGAGTACCGGCTGTCTGGATGACACTTAGTGTAAGTGTGAGGAAAGCAGGTCTCACTGTACGTGACCTAGACACGAGCATGGTCTTAGTCTTGCCCGCATCTAGCCTGATCCCCACCTAGAACACCAGGAATCAACCACTTCCAAATCACACTGGAATGGATTCTGAAACCTCCAACCTATTACTAGGATTATAGCAAACAGCCACCGAAGTAACATCGTCAGCATAACTAACAAGTAAATTATGAACAAGATCAAACAGGTCCGATGTATATACGATGAACAACGAAGGGCCCTGAACACTACCTTGCGGAACACCAGAAATAACACCCAAAAACTCACCCCTCTTCTCATCAACAACTTCACATTGGTGTCTACCAGATAAAGCCTGACTCAATAATCGCTTGCGAAACAACGGTCAAAAACTCAAGCATAAAAGCTCTAAGAACGACGTCAAGTCAGCAGTTCTTTCCGTATTTAATAATCAAGATTTGGAATAGACGCCCTTCCGATGTTTTAAATGCGGAGTCAGTCAACGCGTTTGAAAATCGTCTTGATATACATTGGGAGAGACATCCTCCACAGCTAAGAACTCCTCCTCCATGAGTCGCAAACTCTTCACGGTCAAAGCTTCTGAGGCCACCTTAATCGTCTTCTCTCTCCCGCTCAAACTACACAGGTTGACGTATTTAAGGTCCGCATGTCAGCGGCTCTTGATCGTGCTTGCGTGCTTTCATAATCGTCTCTTTGGCAGGGACTCTTCCCCTCCTTTTTTTCTCTTTCTCCAGTCCTCTATATCCTACTAACATAATGACAATAGCTCATAGAGGACCGGGGCGTAAGTTCAGGTGTCTCTTTGGGAATGGGTCTATTGGTTCGTCTACCGCCGCCTATCTAACCTAATTATCGCGAAAACTGAACCACCAATACCAAGAAATCTTAGTTTATGGAGCAACCCAAAATGATTCATGCGATCAAAAGCGGCACTAAAGTCAAGCTGGACTAACCTTGCCTCATGACACCCATCAAGAGCCAGCTGCAGCACATGAGATACGTGAAGCAGAGCATCACAAGTTCCCCAACCCTTACGGAAACCATAGGTAGCTACTGTGTTGGGGAAGGACACCCTGCTTCTCAAGGAAGGGACCCAACCTTGATGCAACCAACCTCTCGTAAACATTTGACCAAACAGGTGTGATCGAGATGGGTCTATAGTTGGAGGTTCGAGATGAGACAGAGCCATTCGGAACAGGCGTCACATGAGCGACACGCCAGCATTCCGGAATAGAGCCCAGCCGTAAAATCCGACAGAACATAGAAGCAAACGGGGCTGCGAACACACCAGCCACCCTCCGAAGAAAAAGAGGAAAACTACCAGATGGATTAGTGCCTCCATAGGGGTCCCGGTAAAGAAGAAGGCGATGCACTTCAGAAGATAATGCAAGCAAAACCGGAGAACCTCGGCTCCGGGTCACATGCTAAAGGAATGCGCACATGGTCCCGGCTTTGCTTCCCATCAAAGTAGCGTAACTAAAGGTTCGCCTTGGCAGCAGGGGCCACAACAAAATCACAACCAGCACCAATGAAAGGGGACAGAAGAGCTCACACCGAGCACAGCGCTTTTTAAAGTGGACCGCCACTTACACGCGCTAACAGACGAAGCTAACAACTCCCTGGACCTCAAATTATGCTCCCTCTGAGCTTCCTCATAGATAACCTAGCCAATGCTGCAATTCCCTGAAACGCTGAAAGTCAGCAATTGACCGGCTGGTACGCCAAAGGGCATATGCCTCCCACTTCAACTGGTGCGCCCTAATACAGGCATCATCAAACCAGGATTCATCGCCTGTCCTGACCGTAATGAAGCGGGTACAGACATAGGCACGCATCATGCCAGAGAAAAGCCGACTCAATGTAGACCCAGGATCAGGAGTCGCAGTCCCCACACCCCAAGGTAGCGTAAGGATGTCGCCAGAAACAGGGTCCCAATTCACTCTGGACTTGAGAAATATTTCACGCCTAACAATTACTCTGGAGACCCGCTGACGAACTTACAGCGTCGCAGAGAGGATACTATGGTCCGAGGAACCAATGGGAGACGACACTGACAGTCCAACCCAATCAGGAATGTCAGTCATCTGGAGGTCCAGAACACCACCCACCAAATGGATGGGGCCCTCAACCAACTGCTCACAACCAGAGGCAGTCGTGAAATCGAAGGCTGCAAGGCCATGGCAATTGGGTCTCCCAGAGCATAGCCATTCAAATTATTATAATTAAAATTACCCATAAAGACAAAAGCAGAACGCCTGTCCGAAGACTGAATCCTAGCCATTGCATCTAAAAGACAATCGAAGATCCATCAACAGCAGATGGGCTGCGATACATTGAAAACAATTAAAGTTCCTGAATGGGCCGCAGACTTGAAGTACCATCAGCTCACGACATGGGCACACAAATTCATTCATCCTAGACACAACAACACCTTTACGAACGTAAGCAGCCAGATCCCTAAATCCAGGGCCCGAGTCTCGCAACCGCAATATTGGCTTTTCAAAGTTCGGGATCATCAGCTCAGAAATATGAGGATGGCTAAAGGTGAGAGTCTGCGAACATAGCACCAGAGCACAATTGGAAGAGGCTACAGAGAGCTCAGTCAAATTACCATAGATACCCCGAACATTAGTACACAAGATGAGGCAGGAGTGAGCCCCAGAACCACGAGGACCAAGGTTTACCTCCACATCTGGATAGCGAACTATCAGGCGGGCAAAAAATAATACATAAAAAGACTCCATAAACAAAGGATATCATCAAATATTACAAAGCAAAACAAATTGACAGTTATGATAGCTACGAAAGCGGCCAGATATCCACGCGCCCCAGACCCTGCCATCACCAGTACGTACGGCCTTTGGCCGCTAAGAAGAAGAGAAAGGAAAAGAGCATCAGGTGGTACTACCTGATGGGAGCGAGAGAGAGGAGCAGACTGCGGAAGACTGAGTACCTAGCTATGGCGCCAGCCTGTTTAGCTCCTCTCAGGAATGCCGTTGGACCTAAAAGGTCTCATCCGCCTTTAGAGTGGTATTTCCTCCAACAACTCAGAGGCTACCCTGAGCCTCAACCCAAAGCTGGCTCATACGGACAAAGGGGTGTCCGGTGGCCACACCATGAGGGTGGCCTGATAACGGACAGGCCACGATGTTGAGTATTCACTGGTGATGTTCAATGTTGATTACTGATGCTTAGTATTCATTACTAACATTTACTGTTGATTTCTAATGTTTAGTATTGATTAGTCATGTTTAATATTGATTACCATATTGATGTTTCTTGGTAATAACAGATGATTATTGATATTCCTTATTGGTGAATAACTCGATCTGACTGAGGCTATGCTACCTAGCTACAGGGGTAGTTCCTCCTTTAGGAAAACAATAGGGAAAAGAATGTCCTTGTACCACCGATGGTGCGACCTGAAGAAAATAGCGTTAAGGGTTAACCTTTTCTTCAATTGTCACTGTGCATGCCGTTTCAATCAAAAGTATTTTTGTAGCAAAAATAAAATTGGATCGATACAGAAGCATTCACCGCTTTTGATACCCCTTGGCGACAAGCCCAAGGTTTACCACCTGGTTACGATCGCGCCACCTTTGCCAACAAGCCCACTTTACGTATTGGTTCCACCATCCCGTATTAAGAGATAAATTCTGGATTACTTTGTATGGTAATAAACGCTTACATTATTCAAGGAGTTCAAAAAAACATATGGTAACCAAAAATGTTCTGTCAGTTTTAAATGGAAAAATAAAAACGCTTCACAGCATACCCACGGTAGCAGCATGCTTGCATTCGCAATCCACACTCCTAGTATTGCAGATTCGAGGCCAACCCAGGCACGCGAGCTCTTTGCTGATCTAGATGTGCTTACTCGGCAGTTGTTGGCGTGCAGAGCTCAGTGGGGGTACTTGCCTCCTCAGAGAAGAAGGGGTGGGGGGATGATCTGAACTTTCCGTCAGATTGGCGCAATATTTCTTGATGACCCGTGGTCGGCTACAGCCGCACTTACTTTTCTGGGGACACTGGGCCTATATCCGCTGCACAAACCAGTGCGTGCAGGTTTCCCAGTTGAGGGTCCGGTCAAGTTGACTGTACCTCTACCTTAAGGCTGGGAGCACACACGGCGATTTATGGACGCGCGATTTTTTGGACGCGCGATTTTTTTGGACGCCCAAACAGCAGTGGCGCGTATGTTTCTATTCTTGCGCACACACATGGCGGCAAAACTGCCGCACGTTTTTTTTTTTTTTTTTTCTCCGCCGGCGGCAGCATTGCAGCCGCCACTTGCCACTGCTAACAGCGATTTTTCTGCCGCTGGACCCGGCACAGTGACATAGGAAAGTACATACATCTGTTCATACACGGCGTCCGGTTTACCGCTGACGGCTGTCTTGGGCGTGTGTGTGACGCTCTTGCATACCATGGCTGAGGAGTATACTATTGATAATGAATTATTAATTCATCTAGTGCATGAAAGGCCTGTTCTTTGGGACAAAACATTGAGGTCTGTCAAAGATAGAAATACAACCAAGAATGCGTGGAGTGAAGTTTATCTGCAACTGAAGAGTGATTTCAATGAGCTAAAAGACTACAAGGAGAATGCCTTTGGTAAGTTAAATTAATGTTACTGCACTCAATTTCAGTGCAACTAATCATCAATCATAAACTAGAATAATGATCTGCAACTGGCTTAATCCCCTATACTTTGGCGGTAAAAAAAATCGCGCATCGAGAAAACCGCTCAGTGTGCACACCTACCATATTTTATCGCGTCGGCGTCCAAAAAATTGCGCGTCCATAAATCGCCGTGTGTGCTCCCAGCCTTACAGCATGTATAGCTCATATTTTGTCTTCCAAGTAATCGTCATCGGCATCCAGCACCTTCAACCAACGTGTCTCCAGCTTTTTAATCCCCTTGCGGTAAAACTCGGCAATTGTGGAGGCAACGAAGTCCGTGAGGGCTGGGTGCAAGTTGCTTCATTGGGGAAGGATTTACCGCGAAAATGATTATCCAGGGAGTGAAAGCGGTGATAATCGGATGGCGCAAGGTAAGGTGATGAATCTTTATCCAATGAAGCAGACTTGCGCCAAGCCCTTGCGGATTTTTTTGCGTCCAAAATCATCTGAAAGTGTGCTCGACAATCACTAGCATTGGTAAACACGCACTCTCTGTCACAGGAGCTCACCTTTGAAATGATCTTCCGGCTACAACAAATAACGCGAGTGACTTCAATCAGTTCACCTAAGTGACGCAGTCGCATATTGAGAATTCCAAATAGGGCCGGGGCCCCACAGATAGCAACAAGCGACCCAATGCGACTTTTATGGTCCAACAGACGCAAGTGACTGTCAGCTGCTGAAGCCCAGACCCGTGAGCAATACTCTAACACAGGCAGCATAAAAGCTTCTGCGGACAACCTCACTGTCACCAAACACAAAATTCACCTTACGCTACAACCCAATTTTACTAAAGCACGTGGCACCAGTCGCCTAATATGCGGCTCAAAAGTAAGCTTCTCATCAAAGACAACCAAGAATTTCCAATGAGATAGACTCCTGAAAGCAAAGTATCACCTTTCGCCAAATGTGGATGCTGCGGTACAAGTGTCCGAGACCGACTGATAGTCATCGACTTGGTCTTACTGGCATTCAGCTTTATACTCCAGGCCGAGCACCATCCACTAATGCGCGACAAATCCCTATTCGCAGACTGGGCGATAGCATTACGCATGCGGAGAGCAGGTATCACTGCTATCAAAGTGGACTCGTCGGCATAGTAGATCATCGTGCTTTCCAGCAAAGAGGACTTGTTACTAATATACCGTACAGAACGAATAGCAACAGGCCAATTACTCTACCCTGAAAGACGCTTGACTCCATCGTGACTGAGGCACTCAAAACGCCGGCAACAGCACACTCTGCATTCGCTCAGAAACAAAATGACGAACGATTGACAGAACCCTACCACCCACACCAATCGACTAAAGCTTGTATAATAGACCCCTGTGGTTGACCCTGTCAAACGCCGTGCTATAAAGTCCAACTGTACAAGGCGTGCCTCAGACCGACAATAGATTGAGCGCAGACTGTAAATGGTGTGGCACCGACAACAAGGCGTCACGACAACCCAAATCAGTTCTATACGCAAACTGACCAGCAGGCAGCAAACCCATAACCTCAACAAAACGACCTAGCTTACAAGCGACCAATTTTTTGAACACTTTCGATAAAATGGGCGTCAGCGTAATGGGCCGGTAGTTGGTGACATGAGGCGACAGTGGATCCTTGAGAATGGGAGTAATATTCTCAGTACGCCAACAACGGGGAAAATTTCCTAACCGTATCAGGCGCCGGGAGATCACTGTTAGCTTAGGAGCTAGAACGCCAGCAAGCTGCTTATAACACAAAGAAAACTGCCCACCGGGCATACAGGTTTCAAAAAACTCCTTATATACATGTAGGCCTATACATAAAAACACCTTTAAAAGCCTTTTAAAATATTCTAGAGCCCCTAGAACACATATTTCAAGCCTTCAACTACTTCAGCCACTGGCAGTTCACGCTCCACTAAGCTCGGAAGGACGTGACAGTTGAGTGAGCGCAACATTATGACACACTACGCCCAATTCTCACAGCGCAACGTCTCTTCTCTTCAATGAAGTGCAATACAGCGTGAAAAGGCTAAACTGAACGGAAATCAATGTGATTTTCCCAATGTCCTCCAGGAAGGACGGTGGGTCATACAGGGCTTAGAATCTTCTTTTGTGGGCGCGAAAAATTCAAATGTACCGAAGAAAGTCATTCGGTACATCAATACGATATCCGTATCGGTAGAAGGGAAGATGCATTGAAGATTCGGTATTTTGATAGATAAAAAAATACCACCGGACTAACGAAATACCGAATTTGATTTGGTAGTCCTAGCTCTGAATCTTAGCAACTACTGATGGAAATACTGGCAGTACGTTATTGATCGTGTGTTCTCGATACTGTCAATACCCGATATTGTCAATAAATTTACTGTCAGTACATACTGATCGTGTGAAAGCTGCTAAACATTTTGTCGTGGAACAAATTTGTCGCCTTGCACGTCGCTTGTCTCGCCGGACGGCGGCCTAACTGTGCCAGGCACCTGCTCAGCGAGCACGACAGACAGTCACCCACTCTTGGCCGAAAATTGCAGCTTATCTGTATCTTCTGTTACTAGAAAAATTCTACGCGGTTATTCCTCATATATCACTAGATGGCATCAAGTTGTAATTAATAGGTACTACACAACATATTTTAATTTCAATAATTACTCTATTAATGATCATTTTTATCATGTCTAGAATGGCAAAATGTTAAACCAGGATCTTCCTCTGCAAACTTATATTACCTGCATCGTGTCTCCAATAACGGGTGAACACTGACGATCCACCGGCGCGAATCTAAGGCCATCTGTAAATTTTCTCCCCGTGTTAGTCTTAAAAAATTATGTTACATCTTTCTTGGTAGTGACATTGTTTGCACACTATTGTCCGATTGGGTAAATCGAATAGGAATATGTTCTTCTATACAATTGATGGAGTACAGAAAAAAACGGCCGTGCAATGTCGTAATGTTAAAACGGTCACACTTAACTGTTGCAGGAATAAGATTGATCCAGTACCTATAACGTTTGAGGATGCCAAAGGACTATGCATGATACAAGCTAAAAGTAATTGCCCATCACATGTCATGGAATTGCAGTCCAAGTTTTGAGTTCAAGTATTGGTCATACGCACCGTATTTCTAATTCCAATACGTCTACTTTAAATTTTGAATTTTTTGAAAATATATCTAGGGTGAGGAATATTAAGCCATTCTCTTTGTGATAAATTGTATGTTTTGTACTATATTTTTAATATCGCGTAAACACTGACCGTTCAGCAATGTTAAGCTAGAGGCGAGCCGTAGCTACTCTTCCGATGTTAGCCTTAAGAATGAATACCTCAGGGTGCTACGCCCCTAACGTGTTGAGCACTGCATCCATATGCAATATGAAATGAGCGAGCGTTTTGGAAAGCGGTTTTTTTTCAACTTTTTATCATAAAATACAGCCAAGATAAGGCTGGACCAAAAATATTCATGTAGTAACTTTCCGTAGATTCCGCAATACTTTTGGGGGGCGCTGAGACCGCACGTCCCATTCACCGCATCACAGTGTAGCACAGGGTAGCACTGCGGTAACACCGGCGGCTGACTGCAACACGCATCAGTAGGAGTATGAAAGCGGAAGCATGCAAAGCGGGCCTGAAGGCTAGACGTCCTGAAGGCCTAGCTAAGGCAACATACAGGGTGCTTATGGGGTGGCTATTCCCTTAACATATGGACGACAAACCTAACCCTTCGGTCTATCCCATGCTCTTTGCTCACGCTAATGCTGTAGTAAACTTATGGTGCGTTTGGTCTCTTTGCATTTCACGCTTTTGGTCCTACATTTTTTTACATAGAAAACCTACATTCTGCATAATTGAGTATTTTGTGGTCATTGATGATATCTGCAGGGAACTCTTGGTGACCTTTAAGGACCTATATTATCAAGGTTCGCCTACATTTTTAGGGGCTTGCGCTGAGATTGTCTCATTCACCAGCAAGTAAGGTAACTCTGAGCGAATTACACCAAGTAACCCATTCTAGTTCTGTCTGTAACACGCCTCAGATTGATTGCTTACAGCGACTGTCAGATGGCCCGTCAGACAGACAAGACCCACCGCCGGGCTGAGCTAATAGCGCCAGACAGAGACATCTGGCTGACATCTGCCGCGACAGGTGCGCCGCCCGCGGTGTGGTGCGGCAGCTGAAGGGCATAAAGTCTGAATGAACTACTGTTCTGTACTAAGTCTGGGTTCATACAACATTCTATACTTGAATATCTATATTCAGCAGTCGCACAAATAAATGGACGTTAATGATCGCATGCGAAACAACGGCCCAAAACTCAATCATAAAACTCGAAGAATTACTTTAAGCCAGTAGTTCTTTCCGTATTCCATAGTGAATATCTGGAGTAAACTGCCCTCCGCAGTTGTCAGTGCAGAGACAGTCAGCGCGTTTATTTAACGACAGTCGTGACAAACAGTGAAAGCGACACCTTCCACAGTTACAAACATCTTCCAAGAGTCACAAACTCTTAACGGCCAATGCTTCGGAGGCCGCCTTATTCCAATATTTATCTTGCCCGCCACAACTAACTTTGCGTCTACAAGCTCCGCGGATGTGAAGCAATAAATCAAATATGAAAAATCGTCTCTTTCACAGAGTTTTTTCTTCCTTACTAAATAAGACATCTATATGATACCGACATGATGGCAATAGCTCATATAGAGGGCCGGAGCATAAGTCCCGGTGGCTCTCTGGGAATGGGCCTGTTGGTCCGTCTTCTGCGAGCTGTCTAGGCCCTTTAGTCTAACCCTTTTATCAAGGCAGTTCGGTCGTGGCAAAATTCCTCTAAAGCGGTGCCAATTCTATGGATATATCTGATATTTCTCTGTGTACAGGTAGTGGGAGAGGGTTAGATACCTATGGTTCGAAAAAATCTCAGAAATACCCATAGAATTGGCAACGCTGTACAGAAATTTGACCATAACCGAACTGCCTTGATAAAATGGTCAGACTAGGCTATAATTTATATTTTACTTCTGCTTGTCCTTACGTTAATTAGTACGACCGTGACGCTTTCATCAGTATTAGATAGGGGGAAACTAAGGCATCTTTAAGTAAGGTATCCTTGATACGCCCTAGGAAGGGATCAATAGGAGAAAGAATTAGGTTCAAATGCAAGCTGTTACTGCTCGCAGGTCTAACTTCGATAATTTTTCATCTTCGCATGTATGACGCGGGTGTGAGGGCATCATTATTGAGGAACAATACTTTCGTTCTGTAGAATTTTCACATTTTCCTCCAATATTACGTAGGAGAAAATTAGAATGATAGGTACGGGTTCGAGGTATCACTGAAGAACTGTGCTTTTACTGTGTAGAATTTCCACTGATTCCAGAAAGTCTAGGCTACGGTTGATTTTCGTAGGTTTTTTTTTTTTTCACTATATAGACCCCGACGGGGCCAGAGAGTTGCATGACGACGTTAGTCACATGAAATTGAAAGAGTTAACACAGAAGCACATTAGTGCCGTCTACTTCAAATAGGCCTATAGGCATACCCATCATAAGCTAACAAAAATGTATAATGATCCTTCGCACGTCGACATACAAAATTTTACAGCATAACTATAAGAAGGAGAAACACGAAATCACAATTAAGCCAACAGAGCTCTCACCTACCTTATATCAAAAATCTAATACTTAGGATGAAATTACCGCCTGCTAATCAATGACACTCTAACATTTTCATCATCATTTCCAAAAATTTAGTAATGATTATTGAAAACCGTATCAAACGTTTCAAAAAATTTCGGTGCCTATTACTTCAAGCCCACACAAAATGGAAAACCTTTCGATGCATCAAAAGGTGGAAGCCAATGTACATTATTGCATCGTTGACGGCAAGCCAAGCGGTAAATTATCTTAAGAAAAGCAGGAATAAGACTCCAAGAGTAAAAATCCCACATACGCAATGTCGTCAGACAATATTATCTCGAGTAACAATAAAATAAAGCAATCGTTTGAATCCCAATAAGTAGCGGATAGCCGTAACTTCTCATGCTAAGCCATTAGCTACACGATAAACACTAAAGATATTTTTGTCAAAAGTTTGTGAGTACCTTTAATATATTTAAAATTAGCTCTAAACCTTCCCAAAACGCACGGAAATAAAAAGAATTCTCTTACCTCAAACACTCTGCGTATGATGCTCTTTCATAGATAATCCCATTACTAAACATTTCACATAGTAGCCTGAAGAATTGAACGATACCTACGGTACCGTTTGGTTTATAGGTATAGCTACGGAAGGGTGATCAGCCCTTAAAAAATTGCATACTCAAAATCTTATGTCTTTTCATTTCAACCATGCATGACTTTTGAAGTTTGGTCTTGATATGATACTATCTCGGTAGAGGGCCCAGTTGTAAAAATATTCGCCAGTAATTATGTGATTGAGCTTATTGTTCCAGTTCCCAGTACGGTATAGGTTTTTCTGTAAAATAAATATAGGTCTCATCCCTGCAGGCCTGATCTTCCATTAATGAAATGCAAGATGTATAGCCATGAGCTTTGTGAAAGCAAAATATCCCCCTTTCGAGAAAAGGCGCGAATATCAGCTTGAAATTGGTCAAATGTTGAGCAGCACCAAGAAAAATAGTTCAGTTACAAGAATTCATCGGAGAGACTTAGGGCTTCCGTATCCTGGAAACCAAGCGATTATTAAAACTCAACCGTCGAAATTTGGCTGCAATGTAAATTGAATATAAAAAGGCATGTGCTTGGCGTAAATTTGCAACTGCTACGAAAAGATTCAGTTAAAGAAAGCATAAGCAAAATGGATTATACACAAAAAGGAACAAAAACTCCAGCCAAGACTCAGTATCTCAAACTGCTAAGAAGAATTTCAACTAAAAATATGCGATATAGGTAACCTATGCTCGACAGGATCATAAACTATATCAAAGATATTGCCTTTCATCTAATAATGTGAACATACTTAGTACTGCTTACTTGACGATCAAAGCGCTCCACTCATACGAATGGACGGGACATCTAAAGTGTTTCTGCAGATTAGAAGATATAACAGAGGTAAATTGTGAAAACTAGTCATTCAGTAGTAGAAATTATTTCCAAGCAAGCAGTACTGGAATTTGAATTTCAAAAATGAGTATGCGCCCCTTGAGAAAATTTGTCTCGCATCTTAACTGCGGAAAAGAGCGACTGAAGTCACGGTTTCTTATTCAAGTGCAACGTTTCTCCAAGCTAATATTGAAAGCGTAACGTGCAGACACACGTACGGATGGATGTACGGATGGAGCCTCAAACAGAATTATAATATAGATGTTTAAAGTCCTAGTTTAAGCTTTCCTACCCACAGCACACACTGTGATTAAAGAATAGGAAGACACAAGGGATATGAGGAATGTCGAGAAAAACACGGAATCAATGCACGAGTCAAAGTGCATACGAAAAGTACCGTAAGTCGAGAAGTATGAGAAAGAATAGAAGACGGCATCATCGATATGAGTATGAAAGTGGAAGGAAACAAAGTGGGTACGGGAGACCGAGTCCCGAACTCCAGGCATAGGCTACTTAACCCACTGTGGGCGCTGCTCCCCTATAACATTTGATCAGCGAACCTCACTAACCTAATTTCGTACGTGTAATGCAAGTGAATCTAATGATGGAGGTTACTGTACTTCAGCAATTTACCAACAACTATTTTTAAAGGAAGGGGTTGACACTACGTAATTTCAACGCACATCAAGAAAAGATCCACAGAATTCTATTATCGGCGTTATACCTGGTGGGCCGAAAAAAAAATCCTAAATCTAACTTTCGCCCTAGGTACCTCATAAACTCCTAGACCAAAGAGGGCAATATTTCTAGCAAAAAAAAAAACGCTGACTGTGTTTGGTGACTAGGATGCAGCTCCTAGCTCCTTTAGGCATTTTTGCAGCCTGTGTTAGACTTCGGCTGCTGACGGTCACTTGTATCAGCTAGATTGCCGTGCTTGCACAGCTAGCAGGTTGTGTGCTGAGAGTGACCGAGAATATCTGTATCCTAGGGATAGGGTGCCTGCCTCTGCATTGTATGCTTCATAACGTACCGTATACGCGCAACATACCTTCTCTAACCAACATAAGTAGACTGCATGGTAGTTCCAGAAACCCTATTTATGTGCATGACACCGAATACGAAGAGAAAATATAAAATCTGCCAATCCACGGTTTGGTTAGTCAAGTCCGCCACAAAAGACGTGACCAGTCATATGATCAGGAATTCGTTGCCGGGATAGCTTCCGGTCGAATCGGTCTGCGGGAGTGTTAGTCAGCTGTTCAATGCTTTCTGATGGATTATCATTGGCAGCGTCACGGGCTGCCAAGTGTTGCATAAGGCTTCATTTGGGTTGCACTTCCTGTCTGTGGAGGCCTGAGTTTGAAGTTTTAAGTAAGAATAATAATAGCACGAGCACTCAGAGAGCTCATATATAGCTCTGCCAAGCAAGGAAATGTTCATGAAAAATTCACATTGATCCTGAAATTTGAACTTTCTCTTGATCGAAACTAGGATTTTCTCTAGATGATCACCAAAATTTGGTCATTTGTGCCTCTTGCCAGTAGTAACAGCTTCTGTAATTTTGTTAAAGGTCCGTCTGTAACTTTTTGAGTAATATTCTGCTAAACATTTGACAAGCATTAGTCAAACACACAAATTGACGAGCCGATCACCATCAAAATTTGGTTTTGTGCTTTTTTAATATTCTTAGCTATTCTTTCAAATTTTGTAGAGATCCGCATGTAGGTATATGAGTATGCTTCTGACAATTATTCTGACTAACAGCAGTCAAACCAGCAGACCAGTTGATCATAGCTAAAATTTGATCATTTGTGTTTTCAAATAATTCCTGTAATGTTCATGAAGATATGATTGTAAGTTTTTGAGTTGTGTTACTAATAATCGTAAAATTAAATACAGAGACAAACTGAGAAACAAGTCACAAGAATTTGGTCATTAGCTGTACCTACGTAACTTACCAAATAATTCGTGTAAATTTCATAAAAATCCATCCATAACTTTTTGAGTTATAGTACCAAGAAAAAAGAGGCAAACCAACAAATCTTTATGGTTTGTTATTATCTGTTCTTCCTAACATGCCTAACAGTCCCTCTAAATTTCCTAAAAATCAGTCCATACCTTTTTGAATTATATTGGTGACAGGCAAACTCGACAAAGCATTGCCTCCTTGGCGGAGGTAATAATAATACTGAAGGACAGTCTTTAACGAACACATTTTAACCAAAGGAATAAAGTGATGAGAATAATAGACAAGAAATGAAAATGGAATCCGATTAAAGTAACGCAATTGAGACTGCTAAACAATAGGCACTGCTTATGTAGCTACAACCTGAGACGATTGGGAAGTAATAGGCGATTTACAGAAGAGGAGCTATTCGTATCCCAATATCAAGAAAAACATCAAGAAGTACCAGCAGTAAGTCGAATGTATTAAGGATTTTATTTTCTGCTAATTTAATGCGCGAGATTTTTCCTATCCCAATTTCATGGCAGTCAGTAGATGAATTTTCTCCCCTCTAATTCTTTCGAAGGGGACGGAGAGACAAAGTGACCAGCATATAAGCTATGAAATATTATACCTATATATGCATAAGTTAGCGTAAAACTAACCAGACACAGTAGGTAAAGGTGTTCCAGAAGAAGAAATGGGACACACAATATGTTGATCGAAACGCAAAAAAAAAAAACAAGCACGAGGGTGTTCCAAAGAGGATCAGCGAAAACGAGAACGGCAAGTTGGGAAGAAAGAGGAAGACAGAGAAATCACAATTGGAACTATGACAATGGAATGAAGCAAAGTAGGCACAAAAGACCGACGTCCAAGGCATAACTAAGGTAAACGCAACCCACGGAGCCTACTGGGCGAACCTGACTACTAACCTTGGCCTGTGGCCTATCGCATGCCCACTGGAGGTGGGATGACTGTGGTTCAGAACCGTACTGAGAACGACACTAATCATATTTGGAAAGTGTGAACCGGCATTTTATAAAATAAGCGGTATTGTTTGGTTTTAAGCGTATCTAAATAATATATAGGGGCCTATATTTATAATGGATGTATTTTTCGATATTGAATCCAAATATGAAATTCGTTTCCGGCGGTCGCCGTTAGTTTTCAAGATAGAGGGAAAAAACCCTGAAATGGGGAAAATACCTTAAAATAGCTTACGACAATGGGGGACCTATGGATAATCGGGGTGTTTGGGTGGGGGAGAATTAAGGTCGAGTAGGGGAGGAAATATTCATGGAAAATAGGGTTGGTTAGGTTAGCTCAAGTGAGGTCAGGTTAGCTTAGGTTAGGTTTTATTTTTTATAAATTTTGTTATAATTCCACACCACTCAGGAGATAGTAGCTTGGCGCTTTAAGGCTGACATGTTTTACCGCCATTTTACCATATTTGGGGTTTTTCTCCTAAATATATTTTCACTGATAAAACTATGTCTCTGTACGTCTCCCCACTCAAAAATCCCGGTTTCCCATGGGTCTCCCATTGTCGTAACTATTTCAAGCATTTTTACCCTATTTTTGGGTTGTTTTCCCTATATCTCGAAAACTAATAACGACCGCCGGATTCTGACTTCAATTTGGGATTCTACATAAAAAAAGTTTGATTAGAAAAATTAAATAATATACACTTAAAACCAAGTTTTACCAAATAAGCGAGATAGCCAAAGAATAATGCTATGAGCGCAACCATTGAAACTATTTTTTATAGATTTTTAATTATATTTATTTATTTATTTAGGTTCCAACCTTTTCTAGTCCACCGAAAAGCACTTTTTAAGGAACCATATTCACAACATTTCCAAGCGTTTTGTATAGAAAAGTACACTTCATAATATATGTATCGACATTTGATAGGTTTTAGGTTTGATAGGTTTATTACACACAAACACATTTTATATTACAAATATTTGGTAAAGTAGTAATACTCTATAGAATAATGCATTTGCGTAGCCAAGTTTAACAAACTTATTGGGCAACATAAAACAAAGAACAAAAACTAATAAAATTGCATGACGTATTCTTTAAAACGTTTTTTTAAGACATTATCAGAAATGGGATCTAATAAATACGCAGGAAGTTTATTGAGAAGAGTTGCAATTTGAAATACTGT
>LQNS02278094.1:60600208-60620059 GCA_001587735.2 Parhyale hawaiensis | reverse complement strand
TCATACCGAGAGTAGTAATGTCATTAATAAAAATGTTGAACAATAACGGGCCTAAAATGCTTCCTTGCGGAACACCGGAATTAATAGGTAATACCTGTGATTTGGCACCATTACAGAATACATATTGATCTCTATTAGACAGGTAACTATTAATCAGTGCATTTGCTGCATTCCGAACGCCATAATGCATTCCGAACGCCATAATGATCAAGGCATAGCTAGGTACATCTACAGTACCTAGTGTATTATTTCCGTATATGTATAATGATTAATGAAGATGGCTACGCATAAGCCAAGCTGGGATATCCAAGAAGCCGTAACAATTGTATGCTGAGGGTTAAGAAGACATTTTAATTAATCATGCTCGTGCAACTATTGTCTTAACTTTTTTGTGCAAACAATTTGTGCAAACAAAAGCCGAAATTTTTGCCTCTAGCGTTGGATTAATTTTCCTCACAATAAAAATTTGCTTCCTTACAACGTAATTGCGTTAATAATGTCGGATTATTGCAACACCTCTTACAGAACATTGCAGTAGTATCGCTGCACTTATTTTTACAGCAATTTTGGCGTTCTATGCTATATTAGCTGATCGAGCTTTTGTTTATTAAGCTGTGTATCTAAGGCAAGATGACCTGTTAGTACGCTACATACAGCTGTGGGTATTCTTTCTACCTTTAGCTATCATTATTATATTTACGAATAGCTATTGCTGTCAAATTTAGCTAGCCTACTTATGGCGTGGTTATCATAAGACAGAGTGTTTTAGGTTAGACTCAGTGATTTTGTATACTTTGGCAAAACTTGATAGGCCTAAGGGTACATCACTTTTTACCAAACACGTTCGTTTTTAGCAGCTGTTTACAAATTAATATCCACGAGACCAAAGGTATCCGTAGGCTGCAATTGTGCAATTCATTTTCAGCAAATCATTGTTCATCACCAACACACACCTGTAAAGCGTCTCAAAATAAGGTGGGTGTAGCTCTCAACATTAAACAGTTTAGTGAAAATCATTGCATATTAGCTACTTAAAGTATTACCGAGTATTCGACTTGTAAATTTAATTTCGGAAATAGCTGAAGCACCCCGTGTGTAATTGGCTGGTCCACATTGTGGTGTTAGATGGAATGCGACGGCCCGAATAGGCGTGGGTATACAAGCTACAGAGTATTAGCATATAACAGTAATATATTTCGACGGTTGTCACTATAACAAAATTCGTGAACTACAAATAGAAATTAATCCTTTCGTTACGATAAATTGCATCGTTATAGTATGCTTAAGTGCAACGAGCGGAGTAAATGGCCTAATAATTTTTAATTTTAAATCTCCACGGAACCATACTGACCAGGAAGCCAGGAACAGACCAATACCTCGAAAATTAATGAACAGCGACTGTTGTAACCTTGAAATTCATGCAAAATTCATCAATATCTACGGGAATAACAGTACACAAGCTTTTGGTTTGTGCACGAGTGACAAAAACCGCCAAAACCTGACAGTTTGGTTCCCAATTTTACCCTTAGCAAAACTATAGAGCCTTTTCGAGTTGGTGGAATTCGCTAAAGTCGCTAAAAGTATATTTATTGCATGTTCGAATGGGTCCTCAAAGTCGATTTATGCCAAGCCTACTTGGCTTGTCTGAAAATGCAGACAGGAACTTTAGCTTCGTTACTTTGAATCGTGTAAAAAGTGCTAAAAGCAGCCCGATTTTGTTGAGCCAACTGACATCCTCATTTTACGAAGCAAGACTAAGTTGATGGAAGTCTCTCAAGCAATTGATTAATAATCCAAGACTAAAACTTGCATATTCTTTACTATTCCCCCCTCCATTCGAAACTAAATATTTAAAATTATTATTCTAATAGATACTGATGCGCTGAACACAAGATTATAGGTAACTGCTGTCGGAAATGAGTAGTTTTTGAGATACTGATTTGTCATTCATTGCGCTGCTTAGTATTTGAAGGAGTGGACAATTTTTGTAATCGATCATTAACAGTATCAGAGGAAACAAATTATGATTTTGTACTAGGCTAATTGGACGATTCTAAGACGGTTTTCTTCTATCACATTAACGTCGCAAACACTTAGTTTGCAAGATATTTGATGTTTTTCTACGGGAAAAATAACCGGCGATCCAATAGGATCCTAACCTAGGCTAGATAAGGTTGGGTAAAGTTAGGCTTGGTTAGATACGGTTAAGTAAGGTTAGGCTTGGTTAGATAAGGTTAGGTAAGGTAAGGTTAGGTAAGGTAAGGTTAGGTTAGGTAAGGTAAGGTTAGGTAAGGTAAGGTTAGGTAAGGTAAGGTTAGGTAAGGTTAGGTCATGTTCGGTTCCTGTCGTGTTACACGCAAGCACGCTAATTATTGCCATAGCAAAATAACAAGAACTTCAAAGTCAAATGTCTCAAAAAAATTGCATTTGCAACGGAAACTTCTTAGATGAAAATGCCTTGGAATCTTTCAATTAGCCTAGTTCAAAAACACATTTGTTTTCCTTAAATTCCGTTAATGGTCGATTCGGAAAATTTACTCAAGGCGTTTATAAGGCAAGGTAGGTTAGAATATGTTAGGTTCTATTAGGTTAGGTTCCATTAGTTTAGGTTAGGTTTCATTAGTTTAGGTTAGGTTAAGTTCCATTAGGTTAGGCTCTGGGCGTTTATGTTAGATTATACGGCTATATTTGTCCATAAGTATATTTGATCTTGTAGTCGAAATATAATGGCAAAATGAGGTGTCAGCTGCTCTAGAGTACAGGTATAATGCTGAATTTAATTCAACCTAGCCTATTCCATATCTCATAAACTAAACCATGCCAATGGCTGTACCTATCTAATCTGTAACCTATTAATTCGTGTTCAGTGCATCAATATCTATGGAAATTATGGTTTCAAATGCCTAGGTTCGAGTGGGGGTAATAGTAAAAAAATTTACAAAACTTGAATCAACAGACAAAGTCAGGGCACCTGTCTGCAGATCATGGCAAATCAAGCTTTAAAGGCTTAACTTCGCTGCCCACTCGAACATGCCCTAAAACTACCAATAAACTGAGATCAACATCTGCTTGAAAACCCGACGATCAAAGAAATGAGCTTGCATGGTTGCCATATTGTGGCCAAACCTACTCAGGAATCGGGTTACGCAGTAGGTACTGTCAACTAAGTAACACTTGTCACTTTGTTGGGTCATAGTGCATAAACTGCACTTCTGGATTTTTGACATTTCCAAGAAATTTTGCAATTGAATTAGTATTTTGGGATACTAAAATGAATATTTTGGGTGGGGGAAACAATTTTTGAGCTACNCAAAAACTAAGCATTTGCGACGGAAACGTTATTCTTGTAAATTGTCTTAAATTGACCCAATTAACATACTGGAAGCAACAAAAACCCAAAAAAACATTTGTAAGTGAAAGTAAAATTTTACCCATTAGTTTAGGTTAGGTTAAGTTCCATTAGGTTAGGCTCTGGGCGTTTGTGTTAGATTATAGCTACGGCTATATTTGTCCATACATTTGATCTTGTAGTCGAAGTATAATGGCAAAATGAGGTGTCAGCTGCTCTAGAGTACAGGTATAATGCTGAATTTAATTTAACGTATCAATATCTCATAAACTAAACAATGCCAACGGCTGTACCTATCTAATCTGTAACCTATTTATTCGTGTTCAGCGCATCAATATCTATGGGAATTATGGTTTCAAATGTCTAGGTTCGAGTGGGAGGTAATAGGTAATGTCTCAATAACCGAAAGCCTAGTAAAAAATTTACAAAACTTGAATCAACAGACAAAGTCAGGGCCCCGGTCTGCAGATCATGGCAAATCAAGATTCAAAGGCTTAACTTCGCTGCCCACTCGAATATGCCCTAAAACTACCATTACACTGAGATCAACATCTGCTTGAAAACCCGACGATCAAAGAAATGAGCTTGGTCGCCATATTGTGGCCAAACCTACTCAGGAATCGGGTTACGCAGTAGGTACTGTCAACTAAGTAACACTTGTCACTTTGTTGGTACTTCAAAGCAAACTTGAGAGATAGGGCAACAGAATCTTTTACTATGATACAAAGTAATGACAGTGGCAGTTAGGTATATCTGTTTTGGGACTAGTGGTACATAGCCTACCTCCAGCAGCTGCAATTCCATGTCGGCACGCCAAGTCGCTGAAATGTGTTCCATAGTAAAATATTCCTGGCCTATAATTCAGCAGCATTGAAGTAAGATAGCAATGCACGTTGCAAATGACACTTTCGCTTATAAAACATACACTGAAGTCGGCACAGATTTATCAACCATTCCAATAATTCAGGTACAAACTTATCTCCTACAGTTTCACTGCACAACGAGTTTTTATTCACTTAAAGAAGGCACAAATTTCACACCAATGCTTTCAGGCACAAATTTACCATCAATATCTTCAGGTGCAGATTACTATAGCCTTTATGTTCACCCTAAAGTACCGCGGTCTACTTGGTTAAGATCAAACGCAGGGCCGCAAGGACATCTCACCAAGACAATATCCGCGAGACTGCCTCCGCAGCGGGTTCGAATTGCATAGGCGGATTACGAGCTTCTAGAGTAGGAAGCGCTTCAGCTTTTTCCGATGTTTAGGCATCACTTCTTATGGACAATAGAGAGTTGGCAAAAATAATCGTCAATGTATATTTTCTCTGCCACGACTTTTTTTTTTGTCCTGCGTTTTTTATCCTTTTTATTTGCCCAACGAATTTCATAGAACAGATATTAAAGTTAAACCCATCTAAATAACCTTGCATTTCTCAGTTTTAAAGCCTGGTAAAGGGCGGTTTATTATAGGCCTAACCGCTTCACATAAATTCAAAACGCTGCTTCATGTATAAAAAAAGCCTTCTACCATCGTCTTTGAGATCTTCACCATCTGATTGTCTTTAGAAACGTTCAGAAGCGAGAGAAAGCTTCCATACTGCATTGCATAATGATCTCTGAGACACAATACTGGGTACTGTGTATGCCTGTAGAATAAACGAAGAATCATACCGTACAGTAATTCTACAGGCACCTGCCTGTCCCAAACTGCAGGTAGGTGCTGTGGCTTCGACTCGCCGAAGAGAGCTTCAGGTATGGACCCATCTTCTGTTGCCATTGGAATCGCCTGAAACTCACTCCTTTAGTTCAGGCTCTTGGAGGGGGGGGTCTACATTTCTCTTTCAAGGCTCTACCATGTATTTTCCTATTCCATATGATGATGACATTAAGAAAAAGTTGGGCAGAACTTTCGCACCTGGTACATTTTTGAGGGGGGCACAGGGGGGGGGGGCTTAAAATGATCAATTGTAAACAGATTGTTCTGAAATTTGTCAGACTATGTATTTTTGAGAAAGAAACACGTTTTGCTCCTACAACTTTTTTGATTTAGGCCTTCGTTTTTGAGAGAAATGATCAATTGTATACCGATTGTTCTGAAATTTGTCAGAATATGTATTTTTGAGAAAGAAACACGTTTTTCTCCTACTGATTTAGGCCTTAGTTTTAGAGATAATGGGAAACATGTATGAATGTATATGTATTTTTTGGAAATTTCAAAACAATAGAACTCAATAAGTTTCGATGCTAAAAAAAAACACTGACAGTTTTGGAATCCTTAAATCATTCCTAACAAAACTATAGAGCCGGATTCTCCATTTTCTATTTCGTTGTGATCACTAACTAACATCAAAGGAAAAAAGAAAAGATTCGGTTTCGAGCTGTGATAAAAAAATTATGATGGGAGTAAAAATGAAAAATCTGGCTATATAGTTTTGTCAGGAATATTTCAAGGATTCCAAAACTGTCTTTTTTTTTCCTCGCATGAAAACTCACTGAGCTCTATTCTTTTGAAATTTCAAAAAATGCATATATATATATATATATCTATATACTTCCCATTATCTCACAAACTAAAGCCTAAATTCAAAAATTTGTAGGAGCAAAATTTATAATTTTAAGTTCCCGTGCTCCCCCTCAAAAATCTACAAGGTGCGAAAGTTCTACCCAACTTTTTTTTAATGTCCTCATCATATGGACTAGGAAAATACATGTCAGAACAGTAAAATAGAATTGGACACAGACACCCCCCTCCACCCCCAGAGTCTGAACTATCCTTAATATGCAGCTTTCAGCTGGCTCAATGTCGTCGGTTTGCATTTAACTCCTGCAGTGCCATTGAGAGTCGTAAAGAGAAAGCTCCTGACTGGAAATTAGGAGAAGTTAAACTTCGATGTCTTAATTTCGGTGCTTAAGCGAGGCTCAACGTGTCCTACGTCTGTGGTTCAAGTGTTGGAAGCAGCAGCCCGATAACGCTGAGCCAGCTAAAAGTTCTACTTCATGGAGCAAGTTTGAGTTTCTGGAAGTCTCAAAAGTAGCCGATTTATGGCCAAGGCCTGAAATTCAATGTCATAGGTTGAAGCCAGCGCACCTGCCTGGAATTTAGAACAAATCCAACCTCCCAGGCTAAATTTTGGCACCCAATCAAACATGCTCTAGACCTAGGCTACTGGGAATGCCAAAGCTAATAAGGGCCTGCTCGTTTGGGGTGAAAAGTTAAGCCTTCGAGGCTTGACTTGTCCGAAACCTAAACAGGTGCCCTGGCTCCCGCCCATTGATTCGAGTTTCAGGCGCTGACCTTAAGCAGATACCTGTGAGACTTCTATGAACTCAATCTGATTCCGTAAAATGGAGATATCAATGTACTCCATATAAAATGGCTGCTCCTAACACCTGCCATTCGATTCAAAGTGACGAAGGCAAAGTTTTTTCTGTCAGGAGCTCCGGAAAAGTCAAGTGGAGTGGCTTGGCTTAGGTCGACTCTGAAGACTCAATTGAACACGTCTTACGCGCTGCACAGGTTACCTTGCCGATGATCGCAAGCGTTCCTATCGTTTCTGGTAAAATTGAAGCGGTCAGTCAGTGCATATCAATTGATATACATCAGTGAGGAGCTTGCTATGACAAGTGGAGTTATTACAATGGCCGTTTCAGGAGCTTCAACTTATGACCTTATAACAAAGTCCTTCGTTAAAAAGCACCGGAACATCTTCGCTGCTCCTTCAACACCATATCGAGCAGAGAGATGCCCAGTGTTCCTAAACCAGTAAAGAAATCGTGCCGAGATAATTATTTTTCTGTTTAAACTAATAATATGTCGACAAATGAAATGTCGACAGTATATTAGTTAATTGAGATTTGTCTTTGATTTTTCTGTTATATTGTTTAATTTCAAAAATTGGACTCAAAATTTGTGGCTTTAATTTAAAAAATTAGACTCAAAATTTGCGGCCTTCTGTACGAAAGTGCCCCTATGCAGCATTTGTAGCAACTTTAGCACCAAAAGGAAGACCAGTAAGAGATTTCATTACAAGTTGTTTGTGGTTATTTGGAGAGTTGGACGCAACAACACAACAAGGATGACATTGCTAATGCATTCAGTAGCAAACGCAAAGCTCAGCTCGACGCTGTCATCAAGTTGTGACCAAGTCAAGGTAAATGAAAGCTGGCAGTAACATAACTTAGTCTCTCTCTAATCGATATAGTCCACAAACAAGCTACAAAGCAAGCATGTTATTTCAGATCGACAGGATACCAGTAAGCAGAAAAAAAGAAAAAAAAAGCTATTACTGGCGTTCTCGACTGACGCGGCAAATTCGAGTAAGACTAAGCCCACTGTGCCTACAGGGTCCGAAACTTTACAGAGGAAAGTTGACTGCGCCACTGTGAATGGTAGGTGTAAACAACAACCCCATTTCGTTTGAGGCCGCTGAAACTTCCATTTTAAGGAGCACGATTGAGTTAACAGAAGTTTCCAAGGTAATCGATGTATGTTTAAGGGCATGTTCGGTTGGGTCGTCAAAGTCGATCTAAGCCAAGTCCACTTGACTTAACATGTCTGGACCTGCAGACAGGAACTTTGGCTTTTTCACTTTGAATCGTGTTTTAGGAGTTGGAAGCAGCCCGATTATCTTGAACCGATCTGATATCTTAATTTTAAAAAGTAAGATTGAGTTGTTTGAAGTCCCACAGATGACCAATTTTCAGAGTATAGCTGAAATACAATAAACGGATCGAAGCCAAGGAACCTGGCTGAAGTTTCGGACAAGTTAAGTCAACTGCGCTTGGCTTAGATCGACATTTACGCCCAAATCGAACATGTCCTTATACGTGAAACTCGATGCAATGGGGAGAAGCCAGCAAACTTGTCTCAAGCTTCGAAAGAAGCCAATCCAGTGAGCGTTGAATAACTTTAATTAAGCTATAGCTTATGATCTCAGTACAAAATTTCAGCAGCAGAGTGAAAATTTTTCAAGCAAACAGGGGTAAAAATAAAATTCCTCAGTGAGGATCTACGGGCAGGAGACTCAGGCGAATGATGAATGCGCTCGGAAGTACCTAGCAAGCAAAAATTCTTCAACCAATCATAGGTAAAAATAAAATACAAACCTCAGTGAGGATCTCACCGAGCAGGAGATCCCTGCAGGCGAGTGCTGAATACGCTCGAGTGTATCTGAGGCGGAGGAGGATGGGCAGGCAGCAGGTCCTTGTTTATGTCGGTCATGTGTGGTCGGCGGTAAACACTCAGAGCTAAAAAGTGAGCGCTGGGGGGCAGAGAACAGAGGGTCCAGAAGAAGCGGCGACTGCGGCGGGTCTGGCCAGGGTGTCATTAGGTAGCAATTAGACCACAAATAGGCCACCAGCAGGAAATTAATTACACCCACTCGCAAAAGATGGACGTTCAGATTAGGTTCTACTCTAAAGAAAGGGACCAGAGCCGTAACTGATGGAGGGAAACAGCCAACAAAAGTAATAATGAAAGCTCTTAGGGGCCATGCCTTGGGTAATTGGCGTGCCTTATTCTCTTCCAATTCCCTCCTTCAGGAACCATCGAGAAATCTGACTTTCATCGACTTGCAAATAGCTATGCAATGTCGTTGCAATACTGGTAACTATCACTCGTTAAAAGTACTCGTAGTGATAAGACGACTCACTGACAGATAGCTGAAAGTATGAGGATGTAATATTAGGACAGCGCTACTGAAAATAAAAATATTGTGCAGCCCAGAGTAAAATAAATAAGCTTACAACGTCAGCTACAAACAAAAATATTATAAAGCTTAAAAAATAGTGAATTAGGATCACAATAACATGTTAACCGGTATATTTTACAAGCTCAATTTCTTCAGGCCACAACCAAGCTCCCGTGAAAATGGAAAGCTTCAGATGTCATCGACTAGGAGAGCTGCAGTGAAATTAGCTAATCTCGGTAACTTTTAACTGTCCAAAACTTTAGTCGTGAACGTTGGTTTGATTACTCTGGTTCGAGTTGTTCCAATCGAGAGTGGCGAAACCAGCGCTCGGGACTGAAGTTCCAGATAGGTGAAAAAATAACAAGGTTGGTTTCCCTCTATAGGTATATGGAGGTAACTGTCCCAATATCCATCGATGACTCCTTTACTTTAAAATAAGTGTAGTTCTTTCGTGGCCTGGACCGCTGGAGCTGCAAAACAGAATGAACACACAGAGCGTCAACCAGCCTCGTTCTTTAGTTTTCATGTACAGCGTCTATTGTGTACCAGATAGTCACAGTAGATATTCTCACAGTTTAAAAATGAATTTCTGTTACCTAGGAGCTACTTCATAAATTTACCTGCAGTATATACGGTACGTACTACTCATTATCACAATATTTTCACTTACGAACAAACCCATTTGGAAATTTATAGGCATTTATCGGCTGCCTATGAGAACCGTAAATAGTGAGCGGCATCGGATAACAGTGGATAAATGCCGATAAAGTTTTGATTGGGAATGTGCAAGAATATTTCAAATATGAGGGTTTACACACACAGCCTGATTATGAACTCTAATTTTAACACGTCAACATTCCAATTCAATACTTTCTTTCGTATGATGAGCGCTATTCGATACATAACGTCTCTGTCTTTGAGCGGTAAAGAGTTAAACTGTATTGGCTCCAGCGTTCAGTTTCATTTTGGTTTACAACTGTTTAGAAAATTAGGACGTATGCATCGCATGGCAATCAGTTGCTGATATACACCAGGAGGATACTTTGAGCGCCTTTAAATTGAACTGCGTCTTTGGCTGGCCGGACTAAGGCCAGCATCATGAATCATTGTAGAATTTAGGTTTACGACAGATTCATAACCTTAAACGGCAAACTATGGGTAACGTGCTTGATAAATGAGATGATAGATCATTGTTAGCAGAGCTGCAGAATTAAGCTCAATGGCTTTTGCTATATAATTCGTCAGTGGCGTTTGTACTCTCTAAATACGCTCTATATTCTTCATGGAAGGGAACATGCCCGTTTTCATATACGGTTCACTTAGAAAAAATTCACAGAATTCTGCACAGAAGAAACTGTTGCAGTTGATCAAACAATTCGAAATGGAGAATTTGTTCAAACAAGTGGTGATGCGTAATATTTAGCAAGATTTAGGTTTAGGTAGCAGAGTGCTGCTTATTTTTTGAAATAACTCTAAAACTAAAGAAATTAGCACTTAAAATATTCGGTTATGCTACTAAAACAAATCAAAAGAACCAAATAAATTGAGTGTTCGATGATACTTAATCGGACAACAGTAGTGTAGAACCTAAAAAACCTAAATTATAGCGTTGGACCAAAACGACATAGCCAAGCAATAATAACTTTGAGTCTGCACGGGACTTGCGACACCTTCAAAGTGATTTTCAGCTCACAAAAAACAACCAGTCTAAAAAATTTCAGGCCGAGATCAACTACAGGAAATACACAACTTCCAGAGCAAGAGCTCTGCTGTTTCGTTACTTTTGATAGCAAAGAAGAGGAGCATAACATAGAAAGTAGCGATTTTTATCATCAGTGACTCTTAACACGGAGCAAAAAATGCGCCTGAATACACACGAACTAACCTCATATATAATAGCAACCGGGGCCTGATGCAGCGACTCCGCTGGCGAAAAGCTACAGACATTCTTGCTTTGCTGAGCAAGAAACAAAATAAGTGTGTTAAGGAATCTGCTAGAACGCGAATGCACAGCAGGAGAGAAGTTGTTAGCGTTTTCGTCATCTACTGTGACTTTGGTAGACCACCACGCGGATGACGCGAGTAACTGTTCCAGAAGTTGACAGAAAATTGGAAGACAGTGAGCAACCCAACTTAGATTATAGAAAATAGATGTTAGTCAGCTAGCAGAAAAGCAAGTACTCTTCAGTGAGAATTCGACGAAAAGCGAAGAAGATCGCTAGAATGATTACCGTTAAAAAATAAATAAATCACGAAACTGATGAGACATCAGTCAGCCAGACTGCTGTAATCTTCAAGGCAGCAAAGAAGAGACCAATATTTCTAAAATCCACCATTCGGAAAAACCGATCGGACGAGAGGCGATTTCAAATTACATCAAGAAACCAGCGAGCGAGAATGGCACAATGTATGATACAACCAGCCTTAATGCTGCATCTGGACCGCAGAAGAGTGACCAACTTTGCCGACATCGGAGCCTCTGACGAACAGCAGAGCAAATGCCATGATCCAACGAGTGACCATTCTTGATAATGACGAGGAATGACGGCCAACCAACCAGAAAGTTGATGTTCGAGGCAGCAGAGTAACGATCAACTTTTCCAACATCGGCCGTAACTTCATTGGTGGACGGCACAGCAGATCACACGAGTGACCATTCTTGAAAATGAGGAGGAATTAGAAGAGAGCGTGCAAGGGCCGAAGAGAGCCATGTGCGCCCTGGTCCAGGAGCACCAGGGCAGTCACACGCGGGATGAGAGGATGCTGGGCGGTCCAGGAGGTCTGTTTCCGATCGTAAAACTGTCGACCGTGCATTGCCCGAGTGGCAGGCGTGAAGCCTGGAAATCATTTCTGGGGACCCAAGCTTGCACCCGCTGGCATCTGCATGTGAAGGTCGCCCTAGAACTCCTTCTCTTGCAGTGCTTGTAGCACGCATGAGACTACGGGTATACCTGATCCCACCGAGCATCCTTGTGGACCAACGGCACACATGCTATAACCCTCAAAGAATTGCCTTAACTTCTATAGTGATGCGATACAATAGACTAATGATGAGAAACGTTACCTTCGATGACTTTTCGGACGAGGTGAAGGTAGTGTGATGCTCGCCACACGAAGAGTGGTGTGTCGATGCAGCACTCCGTGACCAGCGAGAGAGCAAACAGCGACGTACTGTATGTCTTTACACAGTGAGGCTGTGAAACGTGCAATGTGCAAGTGTATTAGAAGTACACTCTAGCGTGTAACGCTTGAAATTACTGCGCAAGCGAAGTCTTAAAAATAACACGAATCTCGACGAAGGGGTAGTACCTTTTCAAATGAGCGGCAAAAGTTTTGGTTTAGTGTATATAATTTATCTAACCCAATTGAAGCTCAGCTATTCTGCCTTGGAACAAAGCCGTTTCACGTACGAATGTAGGAAAAACTACCACGGCATGGGAAAGTTAAGGCCTTAAATATCATTTAGAACTTAACTGGGCTCCTAAAGTCCAAATTAAAATAGCATGAAGGCGTGTTCGATTGGGACGTCGCTGTCGAAGAGTTAAATGCACTTGACTGGACTTTGCGGACCGATTTAAGCTGTGGTGTCACAAGGAAAACCTGTCTTACGTTCCTAATATTTAAAAGTTAAGCATTCTTGAAAGTAAATCTTGTGGAATTTGTATTCGCAAGCTGCAACAATGTCGTTCCCTAAGATAGGTTAGAAGTATGGAACTGGCTCAGGTAACATTTTAGAGGTTATTTGAGATAGATCGGACGCGACAGTGATGGCACTATGTCAACAAAACACGACGCTTGTCCGCGCGAGTGACTCTTATGTTTTCATCATTTCACCAATCCATGGTATGAGTATATGGTGCAAGAAAAATATACTTAAGTGAACCCTAAAACAAGTTGTTTCTTTTCTTTTATTCCTTTCACAGAAATAGAACTAATCGTTTATTAATTGTTTTAGGTTGAAATTTCAAAAATTCTTTCTTTAATTTTAATATTAATTCACCGAAAGGAAAAGAGTTTGTTTCTATGCGACCATTGTTGTCGACATTAGGGTAAAGTCAAGTGCATTACGCTTAAAAAAGTCAAACTACCTCCGGAGCAGAATTGAGAATGTTGTCGGCCTAAGCCGGGTACGCTTAAGGCCTTAAATTCAAGTCCAAGTGGGAAAAAGAACAATCTGAATTGACTTTCCGCTCGATTTAAGTTAAGCACACTGAGTTTATGTCCCTATCGAACGCGTCCTCAGAAACCATTCAAAAGACAAGGACAATCCTAATAGTACAAGAAAGCGAAGGCTGCTACCACACAATTAAATTGCCCTTAGCTAATGCACCACACCACCTACAGAATCAGACACAACTAATACGTCGTTGAAATGATTTTCAGAATCTCAGTCTAGTGGATGAAAATATCCTATTGTGCTTTCATTTACTTCAAGTTCAATTTTAAGCGCTTGGCATCGCGGTACATGTATAGGAAACGCAGCCTAGGTGCTATTGTGCGTCTGGGATACGCAATCTTGTCCCTAACTAACGGCCTTCATGCGGCGCACGACCAGGCCGGGGTTGAGTGGTCGCACGACCTCCACCTGTTTCCGCAAGTTGCCTCATGTACGTACTTTTATTTTCCAGGACACGAGTTGGGTACCCGAGTGTGGTCCCAGCAAGTGAAATCAAATGATGAGGTAAGAAGCTAATTGCCCAGCCACGAGACTCGTCGGCAGCCGCCTCCGAGTTCGTCGTCTTGCGTCATCGAAGTTTTTAATCGAAACGACGAGATGGGAAATCGGCAAAGCAGGTCCGGAGTAACGCCCGGTATTTAGTAATGAAAGTTTCTGATGGCGGTATAGAACTCGAACGCCATTTCGTCTCGCGTGCGTCGGTAAGCTTTGCGGCTGCTGCCGCTGTTGCTACTGCAGAAAAACGAGAAACCGCCGCGTGAGGTCTGAGGGTGCTTCTTCCTATGCCTATACAAAGAAATAATAACAGCTATTAGCTGAGATGGCTGCTTTCGCGAAACACGCGAACCATTCATTGGAACCTGCCCACGACAAGACTACGTCATCGCTGTTTTTGGACCATTAGATGAAAGAGAAGACAACCTTTCGTGAGCACACCGCATGACGTCAGTGTCTGAGAGGCCGTCGTAAGAAAGCACGAGAAGCCGAAGGGAGGAGTGTACATTGGAAAAGTCTTTCTGCATGTCGAGGGGCTCATGCTTAAGATTTATAAAGAAGGACTGTGCGAAAGATGTTGGAATTTTGTACAATATACTATACAATATGGCCTATTGTGTGAGAGAAGAAACTTTAAGGGGCTCGGATAGTTATGATGAACAAAATGACAAAGAGGTCAATGAATTTACGTAATAGACTATTTTTATAAGATAGCTCCAAAACAAATGATACACATACGACTTACCCAATCGCTCCACATCAGAGCATTCAGTTTCCCTGGAACACACTCCAAACCAGATGTTAGCAACTTAGCAGGCAGCCCATTTCAGAATATGACGTATTCAGGCAGCGTATATCAAAGCTTAACGTTATTAAACAGTAAATACAGAGTATAGCATGCTGAAGCAGCGCATATCAGAGCGTAACGTTCTCAAACAGCAGGTTTCAAAGAACGGCTGCGTCGAACAGCACATTACAAAACATGATCCCATAAAATAGCATATTTCAGACCAAGGTATTACCAAGAAGCCCTTCTAAACATGTCAAAAAACAGTACATTTCAGAGCATGATCATTGCCAAACAGGGCGCCGATTTAAGACGATGAAAGTTCATACAGTACATTTTGGTGCTCGCCGTTACAGAACAACACATTTCAGAGCATGTATAGCGTTGCCAAACAGATTGCATCGAAACTTGACGTCCTATAGATTTTAAATATACTTTAAGCACTGCAGCACGGAGTACTGGAAAAGTTAAGCAAATTAAGGTCTATGCTCATTATATGACCCACGTTGGAAAATAGTATACAGTTGTCGATAGTTGTCGTATCTTTTCATATTAATTCTTTTAGGAAAACTATTGCATAAAATCTTGTACTTTCTAACTAGCTTTTACATTACAACCTAACGTTTATTTGATGAAAATTTCACTGCGATTCATTCATTACTTTTTGAGAAATAAAATTATTTGTGTCACTGTTATTGCCGTTCGTTATATTATGGCCGGAACTGCAGGTATTAAACAAGCTTTTAGATCTGCTGTATCTTTAATTTTGGGAACATAGTTGCAGTAGCCGAAGATTTATATCGCTTCAAGACGATGGAAAAAGCGATGAGATACACGGATTCCTCGAACTGAAGCTCATCCCATATATTGCTAATGGGGTTTAAACTTGAAAATAGTGGCGGCGGCGGCACACCCTGCTGGATTGATTCCTCAGCTTACGGAGAGACCCAGTGGATGCGGGCGTTGTCGTCCTTTAGTGTTCCAACGCCTTCAGATAAGCAGAAGTCCACTGAAGGCTACGTTAGTCATTCACGATTCATTAAGTTGGTGAGACCTCTCACGTAGTTGCTGAAGAAGTTTGCAAATGCAAGTCTAGCCCAGGTAGCAATACCCCAGATCTTCACACTGCTTCCAGATACCTGTGCAGAGAGGACAATGGATCTATCGCTGCATGGGACTCTTGCCATACTCTAATGCGCGCATCAGTCTGGAAAGGACTCCCTCGATTCATTGGCCACTCGACACATTTCCAGCCCTCACCAGTCTAATTTCAACGTTCCTAGGCAAACTGGAACTTTTTCTTGATTTGCTACAGCAAGAAGTATTTTTACATCCTGGTTGATAAGCAATTACGTATCTACGTAATTTTGACGCTCTCGGCGCGATGCTGTGGTTTGGAATAGTTTTGGAAGCTTCACACGACTTGATAGTGAAATGCTCTGTCAAGCAATTTCAATATCTGTCACGCAAGCTCTTCAAATAGCTCCTGTCTGACTCATGAACAATTGCTGCCGAACATATTTACTACGAGATGAGCCAGCTTCGCGACCTTCTATGTAGTTTGCAGTCTTTCTCAGTGTAGTCCTTATACCTTAAGCCCTATTGGTTCATACAGATACCACGGGGATTCAGAATCACCACTAGTATGGTGCAGGTCAAGTCAACCTGGCGGTATACACCCTATACGTGCGCTGATCCGTGTTGTAAATGAATACCAGGCTAAGAGTAATGCACGGCTGCAGTCAATCGCATATTGTCAGTGCTACAGCGGACATAAAAAAACAGAAGTCTCATAATTATAATACAATTGCGATTCCCTGACCGTTCCCATAGCTTATTAAGTCAGTGCTTTTGCAGTGGATTTTGAATGGGAAAAAACGCTGACGCTGCAATCTCAGCATCGTAAAACTTCACTTTCCTGACAAGCAAGCGAACCTCAGAATTCTAGACAACGCGTGCAGCGCACCTTCCACTCTGTCACTACAAGTATGAAGACTACACGCGTCCTTCATCTCATCGTATGAGCATTTTATCAAGCATCATTTTTTTGCTTTAAAAAAAGAAGTCATTTAGGCTCTGCTTTGAACCCTAGGGAGATTTCTCATTATCCTCTAGATGTTCGATTTGCAAGATCATGAATGGTACATATGAAGAGTATTATCAAAATCCAAATTAGAACTTTTAATCCTCATGGCGATCAAACTGCATCAGTTAAACTGCTCATGAGTTATTGCACAGCGACTTTTAGTAACCTACGATAAAAGTTATACAAAAACCATGCATTTATAATGTCACTGATGACTACATGATACATGCACCATGCAGCTCGCAAATTTATGGAACAATTTCCGAACTTTCTGACAGAACTAGAGAAGGACACAGAGGGCGCAAACGTGTTCATAACATGAAGGTAATGAACTACCTAGTAACCTTAGAATAGGTTTTCATAGTGGCCACATTTAGCTCTGACACAGAGCTTCAAGCGTTTGCAAAAGTTTCCAGTTGTAGGCCGCAACACATCATCGCCTATTTTGCTACTTTTTTTTTTTTTGAGAGAGAGAGAGTCCAAGTTCTCGTGAGGATTGGCGCAGGCATCCGCCTGGAAGATCGACCAAACGGAATAATCCATATGGTTCAGGTCACGCGAGTACGGAGATCATTCTTGACAGGTTATGAAATCTTGCCAGAGGAGTCTTGCCAGAGGCACAAATTCCGGCCCAAACCATGACTGATCGAGGATTCTGGTGATGCTGAATGTGTGTAAGCTTTTCAGAAGGCTATTGACACCAAACCCTGTCATTTTCATTGTTGTGAGCTTGCTCAATCGTGAACAACTTCCCATCGATGAAAAGAATCTGCTAACAATTGTCACCCTCAGCCCTCCTCAACAAGGTCTGACATTTTTCCTTGCTGACGGTTTTGTTCGCGTCTGTAAGCTTTTATACTTTACAGAACTTGTAAGGCTCAAGTTGCAAGTCCTCTTTAGCTATCACACGAAGCGATTCGGGCTAACTCCAACGTCACGAGCGATTCCCCTCACTGAAACCCTCGGATTTCGCTGCACCATTTTTTGTCGCTTTTTCGCATTTAAGATGTTATGACAGACCGTTTTCTACCTCGTCCAGGACTGCCACATTCATGGCCAAGCTCTCGATACCTTTTGATCGTGTTAGAGGCTGTCTACCTTGGAATTTTCAGCAAATAAGCAATGTTGTACTGTCTCTCCCCTGCTTCATGAAGTGATAAAATAGCGTTACTCTGATTCGGTAAGACACTCAGATGAGAAACAGAGAAAAAAGTTTCAAAAATACAGGGACAATAATTGTAGAGTCAAATGATCACACACAGACCTAAATCACCTGGTTTTAACTAGTTGAAAAGGGGTCCTGAAGTTTGTCTCCGTTATTTCTTGTCACCCGGTAACAATCTGAACCTTTGGATATTTAAATCCCCAGAGTTTCTAGGTTGTTAACAGAGAAAACTAACTAGAAGGAACAGTATGCGTACCTACCAGTGATACAGACAACGTTGTTGAGTTGTTGATCCAGGCTAACCCTCGACTTAGAGCGCGCCCGACTGGCCGACGAAACTGAGACTTTGAGACTTCACTTGTCCGGAGCTTCAGATAAGTCCGCTGACTTCTACCCGTAAATCGAGTCTCAGGTGTTACCTTTTAATTGACTTTCCTTGAGACTTTAACAAAAATCTTGCTCCGTAAAATGGAGTTTTCAGAGGTGGAAATAAACGTCATCGGGCTGCTGCTAGTACTTGCAAAAGTTTCAGAGCGGCAAAGCCAACGGTGCTGTCTGAGGTTCGGGACAAATCCAGCATGTAAAGCCAAATATCGCAGGTTCATTGAACGCACCCAGAAGCCAATTAACCCCTCTTCTAAACGTTCAAGTACCAAATTTGAAACCCTCTAGTAGTTGGTCCGACCGCTCCACAACCTCTATATAACTGCCAACTGTGGACCAAAATCTTTAATGGCATCAAAAAGTCCTAAATCTCGCAAACCTATTCATATCAGGCTGCGTTTATTGTATTATGAGGGTTTTTGCCCCACTGTATTTCTATGGGAATAAACTTTTGTAACGAGTTTGCATAGACTCTTAAAGATGGGGTTAAGGTTATACATCTCACAGTACACACTTTGTAAGGTGTACCGAATGTTATATTGTTTTAACTTTTTTACCGTAGGATTATTTTTGGGCTGGAACTGGTGATTAATAGTTTTAAATAGTGTATAGTTCCTGGTCAAAAATGATGGCGAAGAAACTACGTTGATCGGTCAGTCAATTTTTTAATGTTTATGCCTCTATACAGGGTGTTATCTTTGATTATGCAAATACGATTTTTTTTACTTATTTTCCAAAATAAGTGTCGAACATTTCAAATGTGAATAGAACGTTAGTGCACAGGTATGTTGTAACTATAAAAACAACTAAAGAAAACGGAACAATTTGCCACGTTTGGCAACATTTGCTTATCGCACGGGGTTCTGCTGTTACCCCAGATTATGCAACATCACTCTCTAGTCAACATAGACAAGAAATGCGCTTTAAAAGGTGAAGAAAGGATCAAAGTGAAGAAAGGATCAAAGTGACCTCCTTATTAGCTTCTGGTAAGACAACACTCGAAGTTTCCAAGGAATTACAGCGTGATCACCGAACAATTAGGGCTTATGCAATAGAAGATAAAGTCAACAGGAAAACTCCGGATAGAGCCTCTACGAGGAAACTGACTGCTCGGGATGTGCGACATTTGAAGGTTTCTATCGCTAGAAAACGACTTTCTACAAGTAAGGTGATATTTGAAGACGCTGGAGCCCAAATACTAAGCAGAAAGACAAGATGTGAGGTTCTGCTGAAGCTAGGAAAAGTGAAAAAAGCAATTAAATGACCACTTCTAGCAAAAACTCATAAAGAAAATAGGGTCAAATGGGCTGAGGAGAACATGAAAACTGATTTATCCAATGTCATATTTACTGACGAATGCAGAGCCATTCTTGATGGTCCAGATGGATGGGCGTTTGGATGGGTCCTCCATGACCGACCTCAACAGACACGGCTTAAGCGTCAACAAGGTGGTGGAGGTATAATGTTTTGGGCCGGGATAGCAGGTGACACCCTTATTGGTCCATTCGAAGTGGCAGAAGGAGTTATACTGAATGTAGAAAGGTACTGCCAGTTTATTGAAGAGAACTCGATTCCATTGCTTGATGAGCAGACTATCGCACGCAGATCCAAATTGGTATTTCAGCACGATAACGCTCCCTCACACCGAGCACGGTACACTGCTAACTGGCTTGCGGATGGAGGATTCAAATCAAAAGGCTTATGACCTGGCAAGC
>LQNS02278094.1:60580596-60592221 GCA_001587735.2 Parhyale hawaiensis | reverse complement strand
GCAAATAACAAAAGATGTCATAAAAGTTACTCAACGTAATTACACTTCAAGCCCTAATATTTTTGTGAATATGTTGCGTGCAGAAGTTTTAAAAGTATGTACAGGTTTGCCAGTCATTACTGAATGTAATAGAATTGAGTCAAATAGTCTTAAGTCTGAAAAAGTATTGGGAGAACATATAAAAATGCATCTGCGGCACCGTGCAGTCAGGCCCAATTGCGGGACCGAAGTCTGCCTTAGAGGCCAATGTCTCGTCAGTGTATGGTGTGGTCTATGGCCTAACATATGATTACTAATGTTACAGTCACGTGACATCCCAGTTCAGCCCATTATTCACATACAGCGAGTTTTCACCCTTAACTCTCTTAAATTTATTTTGACTTCCCTAGATGACTATTTGCATTGGATGATGGTTAGCATACGCTGTTCTCCCCGTTTTTGATCAAATTTAAGTTTTGTGATTGAGCAAAAGCATTTAGGGATAACTATACCATAGTTAAAATTTTTCACTTTCAAAAAATTGATGTAAAATATTATTATTAGCTATTTAAATGTATATTTCTCCTCCTATATCCTTAAAATATTCGGTATTGGTGCATTTTAAGGGCATACAAAAAATGACCCTCTTTTAATTGATGTATTTTTTGATGTAGAACACGAATCTGAAGTCCGTTTGTGGCGGTCGGACCTAGTGTTTGAGATATTTGACTTTGAAGTTCCCATTGTTTTTCTGTGGGGAAAAATACCCGTCGATGGCAGAGTGTAGTGGAACAGCTTTTAAATAGGTTTTTAGTGTTGTACAGGTATTTATCTTAGGTTAGGTAAGGTTAGGTAAGGTTAGGTTAGGTTAGGTAAGGTTAGGTAATGTTAGGTAAGGTTAGGTTAGGTTAGGTAAGGTAAGGTTAGGTTAGGTTAGGTTAGGTTAGGTGAGGTGAGGTAAGGTAAGGTTAGGTTAGGTTGGGTTGGGTTGGGCTGGGTTAGGTTGGGTTAGGTTGGGTTAGGTTAGGTTACCTTACCAAACCTAACCTTACCTTTCCTAAGCTAAGCTAACCTAACCTAACCTTACCTAACCTTACCTAAATTTACCTAACCTTACCTAACCTAACCTTACCTTACCTTACCTAACCTTACATAACCTAAGATAAATACCTGTACAACACTAAAAACCTATTTAAAAGCTGTTCCACTACACTCTGCCATCGCCGGATATTTTTCCTCATAGGAAAACAATGGGAACTTCAAAGTCAAATATCTCAAAAACTAGGTCCGACCGCCACAAACGGACTTCAGATTCGTGTTCTACATCAAAAAATACATCAATTAAGGAAAAAGGGTCTTTTTTGTATGCCCTTAAAATGCACTATTACCAAATATTCTGTAATTCTTACCATCTATTTGATAATAATAATGTAATATTCCCACAGAAACTTCGAACATCACGAAACAATAGGGGGTCCATGCGTGAACCAAGAGGGGTCCGTAGATTCAATGTACCCCCAATGGGAACCACTGATTTAGATTCTTTTGGGTAGCGGGCTTAACGAAATGTTTTAGGTAGGTACTTTCTTGAAACAAACGTTTCTGAGACCGCTATTGCAATTTAACATGACGAATCAACTTCGGGCGAAATTTACGTCATTGCTAAGCTAAACTCACTGAAAATAAAAAAAAAACGTAATCGAAATGTTACCGTTGATACTATGCTGTAAACACTGAAGAGGACGTTGAAACTTTGCATTCAATTTTACAGTTTACAGTATGACAAGTTTCGTGCTCCAGGCAGCGGATAACGGCGGGTTTAAGAACTGCACGGACCAACTGTCACAAAAAGAAAATAAAATCAATACCCTTAGATTATCATATCACGTAAACAAATTCTATTTCGATCACTGCCTCGTGACATGTAGGACTAGAGCTTTCTTACAAAATAATATTTTTTAAGATTTACTACATGAAATTGGGAATTCAATAAAAACAAATCATTTTTCTAACCACCTATGTTTAAATAGTTGTATCAGGCGGCTAAATACGATTCAACATACTACATAATATATTTTCACACTTGGGTCCAGCCCGGATTTTTGCAACCTTCTTTCGTCATTAAAACGCTTCAGTAATCAAACAAGCGCAAGGCATAAAGTATATTCGAGTAAACAGCCGCTAGAATATTCGGTTGCAGACTGTACTGCACTATTCGCACACCTCTGCTGCAGAATACAGTGCACTATTCGCACACCTCTGCTGCAGAGTACAGTGCACTATTCGCACACCTCTGCTGCAGAGTACAGTGCACTATTCGCACACCTCTGCAGCAGAGTACAGTGCACTATTCGCACACCTCTGCTGCAGAGTACAGTGCACTATTCGCAAGCCTCCTCTGCAGACTATAATATACTATTTGCAGTACTCTGCTGCAAACCACAGAGTACCATCCACAGGCCATTGATGCCACTGGCAGGTCGACGGTAGCACCTGAGCGCAGTGGTCGTCTCGTCTTGGGTGGCTGCCGAGCACTACGACAGATGGCACTAGATGGCTCAGTTCTCGTCCATCCCCTCATTTTCATTCCAAACTTCAGGAGCACTTGGTTATTGCCGAAGCATTACCTAATTGCCCTTTTTTTGCAGGCAATTTCATCACTCCGGAATTCCCAGGAGTCGGTAACACACTGGCAGCGGCGGCGGTGGCAGTCAGTCAGACAGGAGGTGACAATGCTGAGAGCCTGCATGGAAGGTGCTACCCATGTCTGGAACTTGCTGCCTCTGCGTGGGACTTCCACAGCTGGTAGATAAGCGCAGAAAATTACAACTTTCGGCAGATAAAGAAACAGAGCTCGTTGCATCGTGCATTCAAAATGCGAACGTTCAAAAATATTATTAAATCAGAAGTTTGCTATCGCCTGCGTACGTGTTTAGGTAGCTGTGTCTTTCCACCGCACCTCACAGGACTGTGCGAAAAAAAAATAGAAATTTTGCAGAAAAGAAGTGATAAAATTGGGTGGTGAACGTGAAAAGATCGAAAAAACTACAAGATTCGACGGCTTGTAGGTAACTGTCACAGACGTTCTTGGTCCGTTTGAAAATTTGAAAGCATGGTATAAGACAAACTATGGACGAATCACAGTTTCCGCAGGCACTCGAGTCCCGCTACCAAAGGGCTTACACAGAAAAGCAAGCTGCACCTGCAAAACAACATGACTTACCACCACAACAGTCGGAGGGGTACCGATACCGCCGGATAGATTGCCATAGACAGCTTCAGCTTGCGCGAACATAGGATCGAAAGGCCCACACTTACGCTGTCACTTCACTACGGCGGTGGTCATTAACGATACATTGAAAAAAATAAATTAATAATAATAACATTTCGAAGGGGCCAAAATTTATCAAGTTTACGGAAAGTCAGGTCAGCCCCTGGGATTAGTAAATGGTTCATTCTTTTTAAAAGATAGCGTACAGTTAAGTCATTTTGACAAACAACCATTACCTACTTTATAGCGGGAAAATAAAGATAAAACTAGAGCACTCTGAGAGCTCATACCTCCGCCAAGAAAGGTAGCGGTAACGAAACATCCAAATTGGTCCTGAAATTATTATTTCTTTCATATCAACACTAAAATCTTATCATTTGTGTCTTTTGACAGTAATAACAGCCTTTGTAATATTCTTGAAGATCCGCTCATAACTTTTTTCAGTTATGCTGCTAACAAACATTCAGACAAACATAAATCAAACACACAAACAAACCTACCGATCATCACCAAAATTCAGTCATTTATATCTTTCAACATTACTAAAACTTCTGTAAATTTCATGAAGATCCGCTCATAATTTTTTTAGCTATATTCCTAACAAGTATAATTTCAAACAGAGACAAACATACGAACGAACGAATGGATCATTATAAAATGTGATCATTTATTTTTCGTGATGTACCAAATAACTCACTTAAATTTCCCTCACTTGAATTTCCCAAAAATCCGTTGAAATTTTTTTGAGAAATGCTTTCAAAGAAAGAGGCAGACAACCAAACAAGCAAACAAACGGAAGAACGCGTCTTCACCAAAAGTCCATCACCTGTTCCTCCTAACATGCCTAACAATCCCTGTAAATTTCGCAAATTTCCGTCTATAACTTTTTGAACTATCTTGGTGAAAGACAAACTCGATGAAAACATAACCTCCTTGGCGGAGGTAATAAAGTGTGACACTTGATGTATATTCTCATGTATAGAGGTACTCCAAGTAGTAAGTAATGAAATTTAAAGCGAATATTTCTACAAAATAATACAAATCGTTCCCAAAGAATCAGAAAAATGCACCACGGCAAAGCAGATGACATGCTGCTCCTGTAGCACAACGCGACCTCTCACCGCAAGTGTCGGAGAGGCATAAGGGCCCGGGCACACACTCACACACTGACATCATTGCCTGCTTGTTTTTGGTCACAGATACGTTAGAAGCCAGCACTGTCTGCTGGATCCTAGAGCTAAGCTCCCGATACGCTATATGGATGTAACAAGTGTTACAACGGCAAATAAAGGTCCTCGCGGAAACCACAGCCCGCTGTACAGGACAACCTTCTCGACAAGATTCTGAGACCGATAGTACTCCGAACAGACATTGCTGGTGCGACGCGGACACTCGAGTATAGCCACACTGGCACCAGCACAGCCTTGCTCCAGCGGGCTTTGTTAAGCCTCCGCCACGCCGCGTTCCTCATGAGGAGCAATAATTCCAAGCAATGCTATTCCTACGATAATGAATTTTTAACGTCAGCGGTATAGGCTTAAAGTGATGGTGCGGCCAAATTATAAGACTGCCACTGCTCATGTCTGCGAGTTGCTGTGTCTGGGAGGGACCACCGCAGCTGACAGGTTCCTCTGAAAAATTCCAGACTTTATGGGAAAAGAAAATAGAAGAAGATGTGCGTCAGCCTGTATTAACAAGAGAAAACTGAGGATAGATTGTACGTTCCTTGCTGCTTAATTTTACAATTCTCTGTGTATAGGGGGCTGGATGTTGACGGCTGGCAAGTGCGAATTGTATTATAATGGGAATTTATTACAATAAGCACGTTTTCTGAGTATAATAAATAGTACTTATTATACCTATGGAGTTCGATATTTTGAGTTCGTTATACTGTATTTGTTATATTGAGAGCTTAGGCCTCCTGCTTTCGTCACAATAGCGATCAACGAGGGGAACAAACAAGAGACATACAGTATGTGGAGCTCATGCAGGAGGGTGTTCTCGCACTGGATATCAACTGGCATGGGTACAACAAGTCTGAAAAGAAGAATACAGCCAAGACCGAAAGTAGAAGTTGGAAAAAGATGGAAGGAAGCAAACCAGGTACGAAAGAGAAATGACTCGGTTGAGGCAGAGCTCAGCAATCTGGGGAATTTTTTACTTTAGGTGAGCCAGTCTATTTTCTTTATTTATGGTCCGATTGTTATGAAACTAGCACAGTATACGTAAAATTGAATTTTAAGAACATTTTATTCCTGCAATTTTTTTCATTTTCGCAATAGTTTTTGATAACCTAACCTACCCTAACCTATCGAAAAACTAGGTTAGGTTATCAAAAACTATTGCGTTTTACTTTTTTAAACGTCCTTATTTTACAAGAATTTTAAGTTAAAATGCATATGACACGCTCAAAGTATTGTTAGCCTGGTATTTATTTCTTTTTAGACTGGCTCACCTAAAGTAAAAAATTACCAATAATAATAATAATATCTGAAATTGCGAGGCCTAGTCACATTAGTACCGAAACTACAGACAATTGCAGGTACGTGCCCAAATTGAGGTTTTCGGCCACTATTCTACCATCTCATGATACCTTCAGCCAGTGGCTGTCGTCGCTCTTACATGCAATTACTGGCCCTCGCGTCGACTTGGTTGCATACACATATAGGAAAACTTGTATGCACTGGTTCGTGCAGCAGATAAATAATGCCCGTTAAATCCAAAGAAGTGCGCGGTTGCAATCGACCACGGACAACTAAAGCTATGGCGTTAAGGATGGGAGGTTCATGTCGTGTGAAAACTACACCGTCACAGAGTCGAATTTTGATTAGGTCAGTGCACTCGCAGTGTGCTTTGAATGTCAGTAACACTGGTGCTGCAATCCCAGTCATCGGGGGATTTCACCATCTTAGCATGAAGCGGACCTCAAACCCCGAGACAACGCGCGCAGCCTTCTACCCACTCAGCGGCGGCGAGTTTGTGTGTTTGTGTCAACCAAATTGGCCAGTTCCCATAATATGAAGTAACACGGCTAGCACCTCATCCAAGGGGACATGATGTAACCACAAAATTAGGCTACTTATTGTATAAGGTGGCAGTTTCAGAACGAGAAGGCCACAAATATAGAGGACACGTTCGATTAAGTTCTCAATGCCTGGACTCGTCTGAAACTCTCGACGCAAGCTTTGGCCTGGCAACTTGGAAGCGTGCTGAAAGTGTTAGATGCAACAGATGTCGTAAAGCCGGCTGAAAACTACATTCTAGGAAGAAAGAGTCAGTTTCTGAAAAAAAAATCAAGGGCAACCTGGAGCTCAATTCAATGGGTCGAAGCCACAGCACCTGCCTGAAGATCCGGATAAGTCAAGCGCCGAAGACTTAATTTCCGGCTCCAATTGCACGTGCCCCCAGTTCACAAAGTCTTAGCGTAGCCGAAAACTGCGCGATGCCCATGCACTCTACAGCTTTGTGGCAGCAATGCATAAGATGTAAGTTCTTAATGACTGCGTTACATAACAATGGCAACTTTTCACTTTGTATTACTGAACACAATATATAATCCACAGAGTGATCAAGAACCAATTTATTTACATACATACAAACGAATTTCCCAAACCTGTCGCTTCGTGCCATGGAGCTACCCAGACTCAAATGACTATCGAACTAGATTATACTATATGCTTTACAATTTTTTCTTTGATTGTAAAGATAAGCAAAGCACGGCGTTACGTAATCGAGCGAAGTTCTTGATGAAAAAAACGCGAATTGTAGTTGCTTCTTTCAAAATGGGTTTGGTTGCCCACATCATTTCGTTTTAGCCTTTAACGGATATCGAGATGTCCTTCCAATTTTAGTTAACTCCGTGACTGAATCTTCCAAACAATATTAGGGAGCAAATTGGATTAATTTTGCATTATTAATATGTGTATCTTGACAAGTTGAAAAAATAAATGCTTGATTCCGCTTGTATATGGGGCCAATAACACAAAATCTGTATTAAGTGAAGAAAAAAATAAAAATTCAACAATCGGGATACTTTAGGTTAGCTCGCTAACTGGCTCAAGCAGAAGGAGTGCTACCCTCTGACCGGTTCATAAATGTTGGAACTATCTTCTAGAAGTAAAAATGGAAACTACGGAGGTTAAACAAAGTGTTATAATAATAATAAAAACCGCAAAAATGCACTAACACAGTTTCATTGAATATTTTCAACAGATAGTTGCCTGCTCACTATAAGATCACTTTCACCCATAGTACGAGAGCAGCACAGGGCTTTCTTCCCAGCGAATGCTTAATGTTAAAGGCCGCTGCCCAGAATAGCACAAATTGCCCAAGTTCTTCACAACCCTTCCGCTTTTGTTTCCACTGGAACTTCACCAGCTGTTCAAAAATTAATTGACAATTCTGCAGCCACTGCAGGTTTTACAAAGTAGCAATTGCTACTTGTAAGGTTTAAATCGAGAATCTCTCAATGTTGAGTTTAATTAAACTCATAGAGACGCATGTCTTAGCGCACAATAATTCATGACGTTGAGTTATAACAGCGGTCATAAATTTTGTTTAAGGAACCGAGAATGTATGTCATTTTGTTCTCGCGTAGGCTGCGGTGTTTACTGTATGTTTAAGCCGAATATGGAATAGAAAATTAGTGCACGGCCAGATGCACGACGCATTTTGTTTTATTGGCCCAAACTTAGTTTTATTAATGAGTGGGAATAGAGGGCAGCAGTGTTCCAATTAGCTCGAACGTTAGAATAGTTAAACACGTAATTACATTTTCTTAGTGTTACTTATTTAACACAAAATATAATATATCTCTGCAGAAGGTAAGTCAGAGTAGGCATTAATGCTAATGTACATATTGTTGTACTGGCGATTGTATGCTAATAAAGATTTAGTAATATTATTATTGAATATTTATCGGTTTAGATCTTACTCATACTTCTGCTTCAACTCTATCGTATTACCCTATATTAATCAGGCAGTACTACCTCGCTACTATAGGGTTCTTCCATTCCGTAATATACCTATAGGTGAAATAACCACTAAATTCTAGCGAAATAGCACAACCTCAGTGATGGAAACAAGGCTAAGCGTCAAAGCAGTAGTGTAAAATTGCACAAGACTGTTGTGCCGAGGCCACATAAGCATTCGCACGAGCAACTGGAAGCTAGGATGAGCAACTCACATGTATCGAGATTTTAAGCTAAACGGCACTTGGAAAGATGCGATCCACAAAATAAATCGATAAATCTGCTTTAATAACCATTCATCGGATGGGCCGAAAGCATTAATAATATTTTTCAGACGAAATTCCTTTTTAGCGAGTATATCCCTCAAGCTATTATTAATCTTTGCTTTCTTCAAGAAACATTTTCTAGCAAGCGAATTTATTTAAGAAACATCATTATAGAATGAAAACTCATATTGTCAAAAAAATTGAAACTCAGCTATTGATCTATTTAGTACAACTTTGTATATTCTGCAGGCAGTTATTGCATTCATGACCAAACTCCAGAGCAAAAGTTGCAACCTGCTATGTTATTTATTTATTTACTTACATCCTGTAAGCGACGTGCAGACACCATTTTACACCATGCCATAAAATAACATAGGTAGATTATTAGCAATATTGGAGTACGTGCCATGATTCTCGCAGCCAATATTACTTCTTACCCAGCTATGGTGTTGATAACAATAACGACATAGGAAGATCATCACCAACATTGGAGTACGTGCCATGATTCTCGCAGTCAATATATTACTTCTTACCCAGCTATGGTGTTGATAACAATGACGACATAGGAAGATCATCACCAATATTGGAGTACGTGCCATGATTCTCGCAGTCAATATATTACTTCTTACCCAGCTATGGTGTTGATAACAATGACGACATAGGAAGATCATCAGCAATATTGGAGTACGTGCCTTGATTCTCGCAGCCTACCACACAGCTCGGATGCAGACTGTATGGTTGCGGGCCAATTTGGCTGGCGCCAAAGAGTTATTTTTCAAACGACGCCCTACTGCCGTCGCTGAGACAGGTGGTCTCATCTAGACCGTAACTTACCATCGGCATCCAATAGATGGTCTTTGCTGGCCGCCGCCTTTATAAAGAAGCCCATTTGACGAAGCTTCGTTGTGGTCTCCTTTTCTTAAAGAAATGAGCCGCGAGGGGCGGCGGTAATGGTCTGAGGCGCGGACTGCGCTGCCGCGGCACAATGACTTGGCATCATCTCCAGACTCCTATAGTTTGAAGCTGTCACACCACATTCCTCAACTTCCAAAATGTTATTAAACTTCTGTGCATGATGCTGCTGCTGCTGCTGCTGCCCTCCATCTGTAGCGCAGGAGCTCTCTTAACAAATCGAAGACGGTGCTCTGGATAGCCAGGCGAAGCCGCGTGCTTCTGCTGCCTCGGTGTGGCAGGGAACATTTTTTTTTTGGGGGGGGGGGAAGCAGAAGCGAAGTCAGAAGCAAAAAACTTGTTGCTGACAGTCGTTCAATATGAATTGAAGTAGGAGACATCGAAGCTTCTTATATATTTCGCAAGCAGGAATTTTAATTTTTTTTATCCAAACTGTAGGGATTATGAAAACAGAAATTTTTTTCCAAGTAGCTTAGTGACAGCACAAACTCTGTACATAAATTAGAGGGGTATAGGTTAAAGCTTCGATAAGTTATACGAAAAAGGAAGCAGCAGCCAATCAGCAAATATTACTTATGGCTTATTATTTTATTTTGAAACATGACAAAGCATTTGTTCGAAAATTTTCAAATAAAGAAACAGCCGCAGTGGGGCGCCAGGAAATTTCTATTGCTGATGCTGAGGGTAAGGACGTGAAGAGGGGGTGGGCTGGAGTAAAATGGGAAGGGGCTTCGCATACAAACTAAGGGACAGTCTAAAGCCCGCTGCAGACGATAGTCTTATGTCCTGTGTTTTCACTTCACCTCGTTCGAATGCGTTGCTGTGTCTGTGTAAACAACAAAAAAGAACACTACTTTCTCAGACGACATTTGTTAAGAAATTGAAATGACGCAAGACTCTGCCCTGGTGACACGGACTAAGCCAGAGAATTCGACGGTAAACATTTTATCGAAACTTTTGGTAGACACGCAGTCGTGTTTAAATGGACAGCACAAAATATTCGAACGCGGTGAAGTGAAAACATAGGACAAAAGACTATCGTCTACAGCGGGCTTTAGGGATAAAATTTGTAAACTTTATATATTTTTATTCATCAACAGGAAAAACATGAAATTCTTGCATTATGTAGCCCTAATCGTTAGCAATGACTTACTTAAATTTGAAAAAGAACTGAGGGATTGGAAAAAGTTATAGTTATATGAAATTTATCCTCCTTTTTGAAATGTCCAAAATTTGAATTTTGAACATTTAAAGCCTAATAAGTAGGAACACACAATACGGTACTAATTGAATATTTAGTGAATAAACCCTTGTTCTCGGTAACAGCAAGAAAGAATAAGTTTCTAACAATCCTGCAAAGGTTTTTCTGCCCATTCCTCGTGCAGTTTCACTTACAAATTTTCTGTGTTATATAGTCAAACCAGCGTAAGGAGTCCGATGGGCGCGGCTAAGAAAGAAAGAAACTTAGCCATATCTCACTTAAGCGCGAGGTATAACTTGTCTCAATCGATAAAATTATATTTATTTTCGAATACTCACAGCGCATCAGTCAATAGATTAGATTTGGCACTGCTGCATCCAATTCAGCCCTGCCTCTAAAGGACTGCGTACGCTGGTTTGACTATGGTAGGAGTTCTTGCCATAACCCATTCTCCTAGTTTTCCAAAGATGCTCTATTGGATTAAGGTCGGGACTTTGCGCGATCCAGTCCATACTGTCAAAATCGAGTTCATTGAGTAAGTCATCACTAGAGCCCGTTATCGCGTTTAAAATATTGCTAATTATGGCTCCTAAATATTGCTCTTATTGCACATTAAAATTGCTCTCATCTATCTNGGACTTTGCGCGATCCAGTCCATACTGTCAAAATCGAGTTCATTGAGTAAGTCATCACTAGAGCCCGTTATCGCGTTTAAAATATTGCTAATTATGGCTCCTAAATATTGCTCTTATTGCACATTAAAATTGCTCTCATCTATCTATATTATACAAAAAGTCTGTGAACCGGTCTTGCTTGTTTGTTTATTTATTTATTTGTGTCTTGTTTGACACAGTTTCTATACTTTTAGATAGGGAAGAAATTAGAGGTATAGGGGGTTGGCAGTCACATTCTTTCCATGGATTAGCTCTTTAATTCGATTGTATCTGTGATACGGAAGTTGAACTGAGCTGGGCCTCAAGAACAGGCATGATCAATTCAGCGGTTCCATGGGCAATACAACTGAAA
>LQNS02278094.1:60558758-60571178 GCA_001587735.2 Parhyale hawaiensis | reverse complement strand
AATCGCGCTTCTCTATTATAATTGATACATGAACTTTCCGTTAGCGCAAAACATCCCCCGATGTAGCGTCTCGTGTCGCACGCAAGCAAGTATGCAGAACCTATACGTACCTACGTACTCTATGCTAACGAGGGGCGGTGACTTCTTTGTAGTTCGAACGTCTAAGAACCTGTCTTCCTCTCTACCGTTCTACACGTCATAATCTTTTCAACGTGTTCACTCGTCCCAATGTGTTACTAGCGTTGCCATATAAACAGCAGAAAAGTGTACTATTGATGAGTTTTATATCACTCCAAATCTGAAGAGATATCAGTAACTTGCCTCGTCACACTTGCCGAGGAAACTGATTCGACGGTTGATATTTTAAAAACTTTCTGTGGTGTACACAAAGCTATTTCGACAACGAGGCTACAAGACATTCGGACGAGTGGATAAGTGAGTGAATGCGTTAAAAAACTAACGTGTACACAGGCTTTTCTAAGAACATTAAAACTACATGTTCACTTCGCGTGGCCTAACCGTCTATTCTACAGTGTCCCAAATAAAAATAATTTTTGGTTAAAGGTGCGGTCAACTGAACGTCTGCTGAAAAATAGTAAGTTGTACTCCTAGTAGTCTGAAGCTTAATCGGTTTGAGATAAAAGTCTGAAATAGATCCAATTGGTGAATCGAACTCTCAGGATTGGAGCTCCAGTTCAGTTTATCCTAAAACGCCCAGCTTACGTCATAAGCGATGTGGTGGACAATGCTATTCTTGCGAGAAATAAACGATTTATTTGGTCCTTATTATAGGGATAGTTGCTCGTTGGATTAGTACATAGTAGATCTCGCTCGAAGCCAGCGAACCGAAAAAACATTAATCTCGGCAAAATAATTTTAGACGTTGACTCGCCAGCTGAATCTCAGTTTATGGCTTGCTCAGGGTAATTAAAAATGAAGTCGACGAGAAAGCCAACAGCCGATAATATAGCAGAACCTCACACGACGAATGCACGAAAGACACTGAGCGAAACTCCGTTAACGACACCACCTCGACTGAGCCCGAAAAGACACCGAGGTCAGACACGGTGCTGTTGCCACGACATCTTCGCTTTCGTTTTGCTACGAGAGCTGGCGATATATCGCGCCTGTAAATGAAGCAGTTTAACCCTTCACTGCATGACTTAATCTTGCCTTTTCCGTGGAAATCTACTATCAGGCAAGTATATTATGGGCTACACTACACCTACACTGTTACTACATTACCCAAAGCTTAATTTAGCAGCACTGCTCATTTTTAGCCCGATCTGTGCAGGCTATGCTCCTCGTTTTAGAGGCATCCATCCATTAAAGAATCAACTTCGAGTTGTAGCACAGTTTAAGTGTAAATTTCATTCTCTATCACAAAATGAGTCATTAATTTTGTACGGGGCGCGAGAACACATTAAAAGTTTTCTAAGGGTGCAAAAGGTTGGAAAGCACTGCGCTAAAATGTTCTATTTCTCTGGGAAAAAATCATGTGAGGTTAAGTAACGCAGTCTACTACAAATAGTGTTGACTAGAGCACTCTGAGAGAGCATACCTCCGCCAAGCAAGGCAGTGGTAACGAAAAATTCAAATCAGCTCTGAAACCTTGATTTTCTTTATATCAACACCAAAATCTGATCACTCGTACCTTTTGAAAATGTTACCAGTGTCCGTAATTTTCTTTGAGATCCGTTCATAACTTTTTGAGTTTTGCTGCTAACAAACATTTTCACAAACATAAGTCAAACGGACAAACCATTCATACCAAATATCAACCAATTATGTCTTTTAACATGACTAATAATCCCTGAAAATTTCATAGAGATACATCCACAATTTTTTAGGTGTTGCGCTAACATATATTTTAACAAACATTAGTCAAAGACACAAACGGAATAACCAATCATCACCAAAATTTAATAAATTATGTCTTTTAACATGACTAACAATTCTTGAAAGTTTCATAAAGATCCATTCATGATTTTTTGAGTTATTACACTAACAAGCATGAAATCAAACACAACGACAAACGAACGAACAAACAGATCATCACAAAAATTTGATCATTTACTCCCTGTAATAGACCCAACATCTCATGTAAATTTCATGAAAATCCATTACTTTTTAAGTTATATCACTAACAAAAAAATAACTAACAGACAAAGAAACGGATGGACAAATCTTCACCAAAAGTTAATCATCTGTTCCATCTAACATACCTAACAATCCCTGTAAATTTCGGCAAAATCGGTCCATAACGTTTTGAGTTATATTAATGACAAACAGAATAATCGACAGACAGACCAAGCAGACGAAAACATAGCCTCTTTGGCGGGGGTAATTAAGGGACTGTGCCCACCGCAGCTAGATGCGTGTTAATTTATTTCACTGCGTATCACCCGTGTTACTTCGGCAGATGCGACACAGCTCGGTTAGGTAACACCGGGGTGACACCGACGACAACTCAAAAAAATTGCAGGGTTATAAGCCGCGTAACATCGCTGTTGTTTACAACCATTGCGGTCAACTGATGCATAGCACTGAAAGAAATATTTCATGGTTCTTAAATATCGGCAGCATTTTTTTTTTTTTTTGCGTTAACGGCAGCCTAAAGTGTTGAGCTTGTGACACTGGACGTTGCAGGTTCGAATCAACACAGATAGGCGAGCTCTTTCCGTGCATGATGTTTTGACTGAGCATAAATTTGACATCTGCACAACTGCCGAGGGGGTACTTACCCTTTATAGAAACAGGAAAAATACGGTGAAGGAAACGGGTCGTTTCATGAGAGCCTTCTGTCAATGGCGCCATAGCTCTTAACTATCCAGTGTCGACTGCAGCCGTAAACTGCACAGGGGCCAGTTGGCATACATCTGTCGTACGCAGCAGTGCGTGTAGGTTTGCCTTTAAAGGTACGGACAAGTTAACTTTATCTTCAAAGTACTTCTATGGAATTTCTCGACTTTTATCCTAAACTAAAGCCAAAACAAGGCGCTACAAAAGATTCGGCAAGACCGTTTTAGAGACGCCGAGATCGCGTAGCATTCGCGACCACATCGTCGAGCTGCACGTGACACCGGGCAACACTGTGGGAGCAACACTAGCATCTGATTGCAATACGCCTCTGATAGTCAAGACACCTGAACCACGTGCGATCAAACGTTCACTTAATATTGTTTTCATTGCTAGCGTAGTTACCCAAATAATGTCCTGACTATTTACTAGATATTGTGGACTTATATCGCAATGGCTGTCGTTTCTAACTGATGAGATGCAATGTGTTTGAAGGCCTCCTTTTTCCAATTCACTACATGAAAATTGTACTTCTAGCTTAACAATTTATAAAAATTGTATATAATTTCAATTCAGAAAACAAAACCATAATTTAGTTTCCGTTGGACTTACAGTTTTACAAAAGATTTTTTTTTTTTCATCTAATCCAACAAAACCGGTAAATCAGCTTTCGTTTTAAACGTATCCAAACAAAATTTTAAAATTTACTTCTGGTTTCATGCGTAAAGTTACACGAAACGAATCGGTAACTCAAGTTCATTAAACCGGAAAATATTATTTTGCACAGTTTGGTAGCAAACGCCTTTCGATCTAGCCATAGTACTTTTATGTGTCAGCCGATATGCAGTGGTTGGCGTTTTATTTCAGGCATCGCTGCTCAGTAGCACAGCAGGACAGCGCTGCGGGGGGACAGGCAGGATGTAGCTGATTATATAAAAGCACGGCCGCAATAGTACTTAAAACTAGCACTGCAGCTGAGAGAAAAAGAGAAAGAGAGAGCTGGTGCTGCTGCTGGAGTGCATTACTGCTGTTATTGATACATTCGTTACAGTGCCCAGGAGTTGGGTATTTTGTACCCAAAACTCTCGATGGTTCAGTGACAACGACTCGGCATCGGCGGTTGCGGTACCGAGTTCGAGTCTAGGACTCTCACAGCGCTGGCAATGGATTTCCACTGCATGGAGGACTCCGGCACAGAGAGGCGAGGGAAGTACGACGAAGGATTGTGCGAAATAGGCTCTGGGCACTGAACACCCACTTACGCTTCACGCTACCAGATCTACAAAATTTTAGAATCAAGACAAAAAAGAAACCTGATTACGTATATCCATCGCATGCAAGATAATCAACTATTATTACTATTAAACTAAGACAAATTTCAAATAATAACCATAATGTCGACTAATCATGAAAAGTAAAATCTAACGTTTCGGGAATTTTCCCTAAATGTTACATTTTATTTTTCACTAGACGGCCAGTGACCCGTTGGGTCGTGATACCATTCGTCTTTGCTTTCGCAAAGCAGCAGGTGTTAGTTAGCTGGGCATAGACCGCCCGCTATTCGGCCGTCCTCTTCTGCCCGTCAAGGAGCTGCCCGTACGGCTCACTATGAACAGATTCTTTGATCTCTAACAAATATTCAACACCCAGGCTGTAAGCAAAGTCAATTTATATGTAACTGTAGGTATTTCAGTTGTACTTCCCATGGCGCCGTTCAATTTTCGTGCCCATTCTTGAGGCCGAGCTCAGTTTAACTTCCGTATCACAGATACAATCGAATTAAATCTTCATCCCTCGAATTTCTTCCCGTCTAAAAGCGAAGAAGCTGTGTCAATTAAGACACAAGCATGACACAAGTAAATAAACAAAGTTCATAGACTTTTAGTATAATATAGATGATTAGTCGACAAATATAATTCTGCTTGAGGCTCCATCCGTCTGTGTGTACGTCCGTCCGTCCCTGCGTCTGCACGTTACGCTTTTCACTGTAAGATAGCTGCAGCTTTAACTTGCAAGAAGCAGACGAAAGCTCTGATTTTCGCCGGAACAAAGTTCAACCATAGTGGTTTTCTTTAGCGCTTCTTGATTTTTGGTTTTGTTTATTGACGGCAGAGGTGTACAACTTTAGCCTAGCCACTCAAGCCCCGTCCAGACTACCGCATAAATCTGTCCACACTATGGCGATTTCGCTGGTGGCTACGAATTTTCGTCGTCAAATCGCAGCTTTGAGCGTTTTCGCAAGCGTCCATCTTGCTGGATATTTTCGCGCGATTTAGGCAGCGAACATTACATGTTCACCCTTAAGTATTTACTTCCTCTCGGGCAAAACGAATATATTAGGAGTTCTATAAGGTTTTCGTGATACTCTAAAGACATTTTACAATCCTTAATATTTTCTGAGTTCGAAATCACTGCAAATTTGACAAAAAATGTGAAATTTCACAGCAGTTGTGACACTTTTAACGAAAACTGAGTTGACGGTAAACATTTTATTGACGTTTGACGTTTTGTGATTGCATAGTGGTGTTTTAAGAGACAAAATATAATGTTCGAACACTTTGCACTTGGCATGGAGAATAAAAAATCGTCGAGTAATCCCACCTTAAAAATTTATTTACTTGACAATCATTTTCGGAGTTGTTCTCCTAACCGTTCGGTTGAATGCGTTGCTATGCCCTCGAAAACGCTACCATGCAAGCTCAGTTTGTAGTACGCGTTTTGCGGGAAAATGAATATGAGTAGTATCTGCATTTACAATGATTGCTTATTCATAGCTGTATCGATACTAGAAGTATGCAATAGTGACAAAAACTGAAGCTTCTTTGAAGCAAGGAGCGTGAACAACGAAGTTCCGCTGAACATACGCGCTGAACAAAGTGTCAAGCGTCGCCACAATGAACCGTGCGACAGTGTGGACGCTGCTGCGAGATTTTCGTTGCGTTCTGCGAAATGGCAAGGGTGTTATTCGCACTTATGAGTGACAGTCTGGACGGGGCTTCACAGTGATGAGCGATTCATATTTTCGCACGCCCTAATTTTTGGCTTCGTATGTACTCGGATGATACGGGTCTCAGATGTCGAAAACGGAGCTTGGCTCTCTGAAATTTCCATTTGTAACTCTTCCCATTCCAGCTTCCCAGTCGATGCACGAGTTCTTTGAAATTTCACTGGGCTCCAGGTATATTTAGAACACAGGTTTCAAGTCTACGAACTTTTTAATGGGGAAATAGTTCTGAAAGTCTTCTGGGTTCTTTATTTATATGTAACCCGAAGCTATTGGACCATTAACCGTTGCCCGTCTTCAGGTCAACAACAAAAAAAAAATCAGCAACAGAGCTCAGAGAGTACACAAGAGTCGTATCCTGGCTACCGACTATAAAAAAAAACTCTAAATATTCATCAGATTTTCGTCGCTCAACGTACTTCATTCTTCATCAGCTGCTTAATAGCTATATCTGCCGTGGAGAATGTATCAGAACTCCTGCTATTTGCTGTTTGATGGTAAGCCCATCTTCCATTGTTCAGCGTTGAAGTGTCCGTAGTTAAAGGTTGATTGTTCTTTTCTTGTATCAAAAACCCAGAAGACTTTCAAAACTCCTTCAATATGAATATGACTGGGTCTCATCATATATTCCAAGATATACGTGAACTTGATATAAATACGGAACCGTGCAGATAAAGCCGCAAATTTCACTGCAAAAATGCTGGTGAATTTCTGTTCATTTTCATTCGTTGATGAGTTGCTCCCTGAAAAAGAATTCGGCAAATCAGACAGCTCTGTCAAAGAAAGGCATACTGAAGAGAGATATCAAACAGCAATCTGAAATGTTTTACCTTAGCCATAGCTAGGCTTTCGGAACTTCTGTCTTCTGTGTCCACTTTGCTTCTTTCCGATTTCTTACACCTTCTGATATTACTTTTGACTGAATTCATTCTTCTTTCTCAACTTACTGTTCCCATGCGCTTTGATCCTGTGTGGGAACACCTTCATGCATGGGTTCCTCGTGACTATCGACACACTATATGTTCCTTCCTTTTCCTCTATTAGAAAAGCTTAGTACTTATTTAGGGAGGCTTAAACTAACTTATACTACTACTCTGGAATGTTTAGCAAAAAAAGCTTTTGATAAATCGGTCAGTTCTGAACGCATTCACAGTAAGTAAAAAAAGATAATAATAAGAAAATTCAACAGATCCCGTAGTTAAATGTGTGTTAATAAAAAAATCATAAAGACCGTAGTAAAAACTTTTGTGAAAATAGATACAAACGCGAATTTGAGAAATACAGTATAGAGCGTGAGATGAAAAGATTGAAGAGCATTACGAATCGAGTGGCAAAACAAAACATACACTCACAGGAGGAAAGAAACCCTCAGGAACAAAATACCGAGTCCCGCGTGGTCACATGAGATGGCAGTATTATGATCACAATGGAATAAGTGCCAATAGATACAAAAAAGCATTACTTATTAATTATGCAGTTTCTTTGCATCATCTGCAAGCGTTAGGTTGTACGATTTACTTAGTGTTATTTTAGTCGATATGAGTAAAGGAGACGGACTCCTCCGATACCTCAGATGTAGTTCGCCATGGGTTACGTGACGTGCTTCAGTTTAGACGGAGGGGGTTATGTTTGCAGATCTGGATGAAGTCGAACTAAGAGAGGTAGTAACAGCGTAGCTTAGGAATGGTACATAATAGAAAATAAAGATATTCATGAACAGTGGAATTTCTAATGGTCCCACTAGTAATATTTATTATCAGTATTATTAGTATAGCCTGAAATAATGAAATATCTCTGACAGTTTGCTCAGTAGAAGGAGAAAACTACTAAATAATCAGTAGCAGTGCGTGATAATACTACAGTGCTTCCGAAATTTTTTGGGCTACTGTACCGAAATATATGTAATTCCTTTCAATTAACCCAAGTGATTCTTAACCCATTAACCCATGTGATTCTTAACCCATTAACCAATGTGATTCTTAACCCATCAACCCATGTTATTCTTAACCTATTAACCCATGTGATCATATACTCCTTGCGAGAAAAGCATCAGTAATTCACTGATGTTCTTCTCGCAAGGAGTATAGATTTACTCACTTACTTATTACTTATTTTAACTCCCACACTGGGTGCTTGTGTGCATTCATGCGCGTTCTTTGGATCAAATAGTTGGCAGGAAATGAAGAGTTGAGCTCAAGCTCCTGTTGGTGAACTTAATTAAGGTGCAGAATACCTAAAGAGAGAAGCCGTTGAGATTGATTATTAACATCACCACACTGGCCGTACCGCAAGTGAGGTCAACAGCTGAGGGAATAGATATTTTGTATCAAAACTTCCTGTATGAAGGGTATACATATATAGTTAGTCTGCATTCATACAAGCGCCATACCGGCTCAAGATTAAAATATTATATAAATTGTATATCATAACATACTGTAATTGTTCATAACGTACTTTAATAATCATTCATAACATACTATGATCGATCATTAAGTTCTGCGATTGTAAATAATATGCTGTGATCGCTCATAACGTACTGTGACTGTTTATAACGAACCGTGGTTTCCCATGACGTACTGCGACTGCTCATAATACACGATGATTGTTCATAACTTACGGATGATTGTTCATAACTTGCGATGATTGTTGACAACGTACGATGATTGTTCATAACGTACTGTAACTGTTCATAACGTACTGTAACTGTTCATAACGTACTGTAACTGTTCATAACGTACTGTAACTGTTCATAACGTACTGTAACTGTTCATAACGTACTGTAACTGATCATAACGTCCTGCGATTGTTCTCAGTGCCCTGTAAGTGTGTGTTTACCCGTAAGGTTGCGTCCCATGGGTCCAGTAAAAACTCAGAGAAATATTAGGAATACTGAAGTCTAGCCGAAGTCTAGGGCGCTGCAGTACAATCGATTATTAAGTTGCGTTGCAATACAACTTTGGCGTACGTGTGCCCACGCTCTTAGTTTTATGCCTGTGCATGTTCAAAATGCATTAAATACTGCTAGTTCACTTATCCATTGATTTCAAAATAAATAAAAATTTACTTCTAAAAATCCATTCCGTACTGCCTTTTGTGTAAATGCGATTGGAATCCAAATTTTGAAATAGACCTGGCGTCTCTGGTTTGTTTACAAAATCATTGGCCGTTCTTGTGCTTTTCAGTGATCACGATGATCATGATCACGGTGATTCTGATCGCGAATGTGGTATCAAAATGACGCCTAATGTACGCGCATATCTCGTATGTTGTTGGCTTGTTGTCCACAATAAATAGGTAGGTAAGCGATAACTCCCTAAATTAGAAAAGGTCTCCGAACAATTTAACGTAAGCAAATTGCCGGAACAACTCAAGCGCTAGCAAAAATTTTTAAGCACCAACAAAAATTTTTAAGCTCTAGCAAAAGTTTGGATGTTGCTTACAATCATTTAAAGCGTAACAAAATCATACCATTTTCAAGCAGTTTAAGCAAAGTATGCATTTATTTTAAGCAATGTCCGGGCTCCAATGATGAGTCACGTGCCCCCAATAGACCGACGCACGCGCCTCCAAAGGACCGACCCACGCGAGTGATCCTCCATTCACGAAGACATTGTCATAAGCCACATGCTTCCAATGGACCGACCCACGCGCCTCCAAAGGACCGACCCACGCGAGTGATACTCCATTCACGAAGACATTGTCATAAGCCAAATGCTTCCAATGGACCGACCCGCTCGCCTCCAAAGGACCGACCCACGCGAGTGATCCTCCATGCACGAGGACCCCGACGGGAGGGTCATGAGCTTGTCGTCAGGAGCAGCAGTTGGGAGGACCCGACAGCCACTATGTCGGTCGGTATGGAGCGCCCTCTTATCTAATGCTACGCCTGCCGGTACTTTATGCCATTTTTTTCAACGGAAAGAATGTTAATGGTGGGCTAAGCGAGCGCCCTCCGGCCCAGGGATAGCGGGGCAACGCTAATGCCAGTCCTGGTGCTCGCTGGTATGCTTGGCACGCTGGCAGACTAGTGCTCGGCAGGCTCTGTGGTGTCCAGTGCCCGTGTTGCACTAGTGCTCGACAGGCTCTGTGGTGCCCAGTGCCCGTGTTGCACTAGTGCTCGAAAGGCTCTGTTGTGTCCAGTGCCCGTGTTGCACTAGTGCTCGACAGGCTCTATTGTGTCCAGTGCCCGTGTTGCACTAGTGCTCGACAGGCTCTATTGTGTCCAGTGCCCGTGTTGCATTAGTGCTCGACAGGCTCTATTGTGTCCAGTGCCCGTGTTGCATTAGTGCTCGACAGGCTCTATTGTGTCCAGTACCCGTGTTGCACAGGCCCTGTGGTGCCCAGTGCCCGTGTTGCACTAGTGCTCGAAAGGCTCTATTGTGTCCAGTGCCCGTGTTGCACCAGTGCTCGCTAGGCTCTGTGGTGCCCAGTGCCCGTGTTGCACTAGTGCTCGACAGGCTCTATTGTGTCCAGTGCCGGTGTTGCACTAGTGTTCGACAGGCTCTGTGGTGCTCAGTGCCCGTGTTGCACTAGTGCTCGACAGGCTCTATTGTGTCCAGTGCCCGTGTTGCACTTGTGCTCGACAGGCTCTGTGGTGCCCAGAGCCCGTGTTGCACCAGTGCTCGACAGGCTCTATTGTGTCCAGTGCCCGTGTTGCACTAGTGCTCGACAGGCTCTGTGGTGCCCAGTGCCCGTGTTGCACTAGTGCTCGACAGGCTCTATTGTGTCCAGTGCCCGTGTTGCACTAGTGCTCGACAGGCTCTGTGGTGCCCAGTGCCCGTGTTGCACTAGTGCTCGACAGGCTCTGTGGTGTCCAATGCCCGTGTTGCACTAGTGCTCGGCAGGCTCTAGTGTGTCCAATGCCCGTGTTGCACTAGTCCTCGAAAGGCTCTATGGTGCCCAGTGCCCGTGTTGCACCAGTGCTCGACAGGCTCTATTGTGTCCAGTGCCCGTGTTGCACCAGTGCTCGACAGGCTCTATTGTGTCCAGTGCCCGTGTTGCACCAGTGCTCGACAGGCTCTATTGTGTCCAGTGCCCGTGTCGCGCTAGTGCTAGACAGGCTCTGTGGTGTCCAGTAACCGTGTTGCCCTAGTGCTCGACAGGCTCTGTGGTGTCCAGTAACCGTGTTGCACTAGTGCTCGACAGGCTCTGTGGTGTCCAGTGCCCGTGTTACACCAGTTTTGATTAATAATTTAATTTTCTTGTTGGGGATAATGTAAAACAAATCGTTACAGTACTAACAAAGATTCACTGTAAATGTGTAACATTTTTGTGGCGGCAAACATCCGTCCGTGTCGGGAGGAGTCACCGTCATCCTTGTGTGAATAGGGTTAAGCTAAGCCTCTCAGTGCAACTGCAAAGGTATTTTAAGAGCAAAGCAGCACGGATACGCGCTATTTGAAGAAAAACAAAGAAGCCATGTACCAAGAAACACCACGATTAGGAAAACAAGTCGGGAAAGAAGAGAAGAAAAACGGTGAAAAGAACTAAGGAAAACAGGAAGTAAATAAAGTGGGTACGAGTGAGGGGAAGACCAGGAGGGCAGTACGAATCTTCATATATTAAAATCGAACGTTTCGGGTATCGTACTCTTCATCAGCGAAACTGTAGAAGTAAAATACAAAAACTTTACTAGCCGAGACTAAAATTTACAAGTAAAATAGCAATGAACAATTACAAAATGACAAAAAAAGCTAACGGTTGATGATATTTAACGGATATGCAGATTGTGCTTCATTGAGAGGAGGCTTCAACTTAAAAATGTAGAGGGATTCTAAAATACGCAAACTGACAGACGAGGAATGCGTACCTAAAATGTAGAAACTGTCAAGACTGACTCGGACGCCACACCGTTCCGAGTCAGTCTTGACAGTTTCTCTATTTTAGGTAGGCAGTCCTCGTCTGTCAGTTTGCGTATTTTAGAATCCCTCTACCTTTTTAAGTTGAAGCCTCCTCACAATGAAGCACAATCTGCATATCCGTTAAATATCATCAACCGTTGTCTTTTTTTTTTGTCATTTTGTAATTGTTCATTGCTATTGTACTCGTAAATTTTAAATTAAAATATTTCCCTTTAAGGTTCTTATTAAGAAGAATTTGTTCCTCTTACGCAGGTGTCCATATGGAGATTTCTTTTCTGAAAAACTTTTTCATTTCTAATGGTTACCCGGTTACTCTATTTGAGAAGTTTGTTAGGAATTTTTTTTATAGCAAGTACAAAAGAAAAACTGTTACTGCCACTGTGCCGAAGAACACGGTTTATTTTTCCTTTCCATACTTTGGTAGACAGTCGGAAAACTTCTAGTCGAACTTTCAGCATTACTATCCAGATACTTCATGCAATGTCAGTTTAAATTCATTCTAGTCAATAGTTTTAAGTTAGGTTCCTATTTAAGTACAAAGAAAACCTTCCGAAAGGAATGCTCAGTTCCGTAATTTATAAACACAGTTGCGCATCATGTGCGTCTGAATATGTGGGCTCGACCACCCGGTCTCTGCGTGTTCGTGCGGCTGAGCATGCCGGCAGGAGTTATCGTACGGGCCATATCCTATGCAACCCCCCTCAGTCTGCCATTAGATCCCATGCCGAGCAGTGCAAAGCTCTCGTGTGTTTAGAC
>LQNS02278094.1:60480678-60501487 GCA_001587735.2 Parhyale hawaiensis | reverse complement strand
CTGAAGACGGGCTATGCTTAATAGCTCGAAAGCTTGGGGTTAAATAAATAAAAAGCCCAGAAGACTTTCAATAAAATCTTCCTTATGAATACACCTGGGTGTCTACGTATATTTCAAGAAATATATATATTCATATTTTTTCTCTTTGAAAAAACACCGTTTTTACCTCATATGTGAAAAAAAACTATCCAGGGTGATTTCCAACATTTCGTTAACCGTTAAAAACCCAAAACCAATAAAAATTTCTATAGGTCATTGCGCACACATAAAATGGAGGGATTTTAGAGAAACGGGACCAAATTTGGTGAGCTTTGGTGCAAAATTAGCTCCACAGGGGCGAAGTTTGCCGTAAATGAATTTCTGGAAAATAAAATATTTACGGGATGAAAGACGTCAGCCAAATTTGACTTCTCATCTCCAATTCCTCGAGTGGGCTGAAAAACCTGTCGAAATTTAGCTTGTTGGTAAACATCATGGGCTATTTTTTTGTTAAATAATAATTTGCACACATTTATTTTTATAGGAAGAGAGTGCGTAAAGTCACTCCAAATCACTGTGGGAAATTACCCCGATTCACCTAAAGCATTTTACTTCTGAAAGAAACCTTTTTGATGTGCATATGGTGATGAGGCAGCAGGAGCTCTTCGAAGGTGGCTTGTAAAATGCAAACCTGGCAACCTTATTTGAACGATAATCATCGTTGAGCATTGTTCAGAACTGGCGAAAGAGATATTGAAAACAAAATTGATGACCATCCGAATATTATCACGAGAGCAGTTGTAGAAAGTTTGATGATCCCAAAAAAGTATGTTCATGAACACGAAGGGTACGGTACATGGACAGGCATGGGACAGCAGCCACTCGGCTACTGGAACAATATGAATAAAATATTTACACAGCAGTAGCCCACACGTTCAACAAACTGATGTGGCGCTTTTAGAACACTCTTCACTTTTATGTTCTGAACATATACATCCAACGAGGTTTCCTTACAGTTCTATGTCTAGAATTTCGATGACCTGTCGGCATTACCAACAGGAGAAGTAGGCTGAGTGTTGTTCTGAGCAACTGTCTGTTGCATGTAACCCCATTAACCCCTTATCGTATATCATCCCTATTTCTGGAAGGCGTAAACAGTACTGATCTTGGGCGAAATAAGAGATAACTTTTGGCTTTAGTGGACAAGGTACCCTCATCTCGCAGTCTATAAAAATTACCCGACAAGTACCCAGGTATCTACCGATATCGTAAGTCCACTAGCGGAGATTGCTTTCATTTTACTAATGCGAGATTAATAAAGATACATGACATATAAAAGTTATCTTCAATTTATGTGACATACCAGTCGACTTAGTTAAGATTGATTGGCAATAACAGAAATGTTGAGGCGATCCTCGAGTAGGTCAGGACCACATAACTTAAATCACAGTAAAAGTTTATTCGAAGCGTTTGTACCGCTTAACCGAACGTTACCCCCTATATTCTATTATTACCTCCGCCAAGGAGGTTATATTTTCGTCGGGTCTGTCTGGGTCTGCCTCTGTCTGTCACCAAGCTAACTCAAAAAGTTATTGACGGATTTTGACGAAATTTACAGTGATTAATGTTAAGTATGTTAGGAGAAAGAGATGATCAACTTTTGATGAAGATCCGTCCATCCGTTTGTTTGTCTGCCTCATTTTTCTCAATGCCAAATATCAAAAAGTTATGAACGGATTTTTATAAAATTCACAAGAGTTGTTAGGTATATCATAAAGAAAATAAATGACCAAATTTTTGTGATGAACTGTTTGTTCGTTAGTATGTTTGTTATCGTGTTTGAGTTTGTTTGTTAGCACAATAACTCAAAAAGTTTTGAGTGAATCTCCATGATACCTACAGGAATTGTTAGTAATGTTAAAAGACATGAATGATTCAATTTTGGTGCAGATCGGCTGATTTGTTTCTATGTTTGAGTAGTACTGTTTATCATAATGTTTGTTACGCAATAACTCAAGAAGTTTTGAATGGATCTTTACGAAATTTACAGGAGTTGTTAACAATGTCAAAAGGCAAAAATGTATGAATTTTGGTGCAGCTCGGTTGGTTCATTTGTATGTTTGACCTATATTTGTCATAATGTTTGTTAGCAGCATAACTAAAACAGTTATGAAATGATCTTCAAAAAATTTGCAAAAACTGTTACTATTATTAAAAGGCACAAATTATCATTGATACAAAAGACATCATGGTTTTAGAGCCAATTTGAATTCTTAGTTACCGTTGCTTTACTTGGCGGAGGTATGCGCTCTCAGAATGCTTTAGTTTTACATAAAACTTTAGGAACCCCTAGATATGTGTTTTAATTGCAGAAGTTGATGCCGTATAACTCGAGGCGGACGCCTGTATTCTCCTGAGGGATGAAAACCGTTCACGTGAAAATGGTTAAAGCGACTGGAGACGGGATGAGCCAGTTACCACACACACTACTGCGCCATGAAGAAATATTAATGACTTTATACAGGTGCCAGCGGTTCGTTTGGTAGAGCCAAGCTAAACTAAGCTCCACAACACCTACCTTATCTGTAACTACAAACAGGAGCGTTGGCTTCGCTCCTTTTACATCGTATTGTACCTAGGTGCTCGAAGCAGCTCGATTATGCTAGGAACATCCGAGCAAACTCTATTTTGCGTATCAAAATTCAGTGTTCGAAATTCGCGAGGCAATCGAATTATAACCGATGTCTGAAACTGATTCAACGGGTAGAAGCCAGTTTAACTGACGTCTGAAACTGATTCAACGGGTAGAAGCCAGTTTAACTGACGTCTGAAACTGATTCAACGGGTAGAAGCCAGTTTAACTGACGTCTGAAATTCTGGTAAGGCTAGCCTACTGGAGTACACATTGCGCTGTCCAAACGAGGACGCCTTAATTTGTGTCAGGAGGAGCAGTACCAAAGGCACATGCAGTTCCAAAAGCACGGGGCAGCAACGCTTCAGTCGCTGCAAGATTCTGAGTTGAGTGCGACATTCGTCGTTCATTCGTTGGAGAAAACGCCAATTTTGGGGAGAGATAGAATTACTGTCTTGTCTGAAGACATACAGTTTGATAAGTTTTTAGGGCAGCGATAAGTTTGCTTTTTTCACTGTTAATGAAGAGAAGCGCTAAGTCTGGAATGCCAGTAAGCAGACGAGGGAGCGAGCAACACGCGAATCGCATTAGGCAGACGACAGCGCGCGTGTACCGTCAGCCGCTGATTAGATAGGCAGCGCAGCCAACGCAGGGGGCCTCGCCGGAGGTGTGGTGCTGGCCGGAGGTGGTCGGTGAGGTTGGGCACAGTCCTCGTGCGTTCGTTACCCGGTGGTCGGTAAGGTTGGGCACAATCTTCGGGCGTTCGCTGGCCGGTGGTCGGTAAGGTTGGGCACAATCTTCGGGCGTTCGCTGGCCGGTGGTCGGTAAGGTTGTGTAATACAGTTCGGAAGTGCGTCAGAGAGTAGATCCTATGGGTTCTTTCTTCTCACAAACGAAGCATTTAAGTGAACAGCATCAAAAAACGTCAACTAAATTGCAGACCAGCAGTCGGCCGAAAAAATAAGCCATGCCTGGCAGGTTTCAAACTTATTCCCTTGCAGTTCGAGCGGATGATATTTTGCAGCTCAAGTTTTAAAAATTTAGCAACTTCGAGAAAGTTATCTTGTTTTTGCACATCTAGCCGTATAATGTTATTATAATTTCTGACCGCCCTCACGGATATATTCTGGCTGGCCCTTTCCCTGCCACAATATACAGTATTTGCGCCTCACAACCCCAAGGGTCCCTAGTGCCTTCTTCGCAGGAGATGTTACAGCTTGCCGCAGTTTCTGCTGACGAGGTTAGTTTTGTAAAGTTAGATGAGCTTTCAATACTATCCCTTCTGTTTCAGGAGGCGGGCCGCTGATCGAGGTGGCCAACCTATTCCTGCTAGACTCCTACCTTTTTGTATTTCGTTTCCTTACCCTGTGCGGCGTAGCTGAGCGAAAGCGTTCAACCGCGCCCGGGGACTGGAAATGCACAACTTGCGCCTTTTTCCAGTCAGGAGCGCACTGACCACTTAGAATCTGAGACCTACCGGCAGAAAAGCAGTGATAAAAATCATTGATAATTTGAAAAGAGACGTACTTCGCGCTCTTGTGGCGCACGAGCCAGTGCTGAACTACAGGAATAGTTCGGCGCGAAAGAGATCTTGCGTCTCTGATGCGCTAGTCAAACTTTGTACTACTACTACTACTATTTATAGCTTCTATATTATTTTGGACTCTTCGTGTTTACAAAGTATGCATCAGTTTAAATTCCTATTGGACACATAATATTGAAGAAATTCTTCTGAGGTGTTCATTCGAAAATTTAATCACAGGTGGACGGGCTGTAACCTCAGCATGGACAGTTTGGAGGAACTGGTGGCCCATCTCAATGCGATTCACGTGTCGTCACAGCAAGGATCGTACCAGTGCATGTGGCAGGGCTGCCCAAGAGCGAGAGGTTTTAATGCCAGGTAAGAGCAGCATGTATCTTGGCAATGTTATAGCTGTTGCAAGTCCACTTGGGACCCGATTTAAGAGCCAACATATCTACCTCCACCGAAGAGGTTATGTTTTTGACGGAGTTTGGCTGTCTTTTCTCTGTCACCAGGATAACTCATAAAGTTATGGACGGATATTAATTATGATATTTGCATGGACTGTTGGAAATGGTAGGAGAAACAGATGATTAACTTGTGGTTTAGATCCGTTCAACCATCTCGTGCTAATCCCAAAAAAGCGATGAACGAAATTTCATGAAATTTGAATGAACTGTTGAAGAAATGTTTAGAAGCACAAATAACCAAAGTTAGCGATGATCGGTTCGTCTGCTAGTATATAATGACTGTCTGTCAGGACACAATCCGAAAGGTTACGAACAGGTCTTTAAGAAAATTATAGGAACTGCAATGATGAGTGCACACTAACGTAAAAGTTGCATCCAATTGCATTGCCGCGAACAAGGCTTCGGTTTGCACAGGGCTCCACAACTAAATGAAAATCTAAAAGATGAGGTGCTTTTTGTAGTTTGTACGCCATGATAAGCGGCAATGGCAAAGTCTTTGGTATATCGCCTATTTTTTACTTAGTCTGACGTTGCAATGATGTATTATTATTAGATACACTAGACTGGCGACGTGAGAACGGAAGGAATTCCGTAAGGTTAACGAGCCTCACGTAACCAGCTCAGCAGGCGAAAGAGCTAAAAAGAAAGAAAGAGAAGATGAGAGATCACAAAATAGCTCTGTTTACAGAACGCTTCAAGCTGCCAATTTAATACTCGCGCCTGCAAAGGCAGAGCCATTAATGTCATTCCAAACTTCTACATATGATGAAAAAAAACGAACGAGAATGCTGGCTTGTACGGCATCGTACCGGTTCCAAGGCAAACTCATGAAGAGCACCTGTACGCCGAGTATACCTCACCCGAGCAAATGGCTCCGGAAGAAAAGTTGCCGGTGGATGTTTAGCGCGATAGTCAAGGGTCGTAACTAGTCAAGGTGAAAAGTTGATTCATTGAGCAATATTAGCGTTAGTGTGCAACCTCCATTTGTTGTGATAATAATAAAATATTCTCACTTTAGGACCAGTTTAAATTTTTCGTTAGTACTGCCTTGCGTGGAGGAGGTGTGCGCTCTCCGAGTGCCTTCCTAATTATATACTTTACTCGAACGGCACAGCAGTAGTGCACACAGCCACCTCGGTATAATTAGGACCACAGTGAACATAATATTGCAATGTTTCACTAGATACCGGGAAAAAGTTTCACAAAGGTTGTTTACCTACAAGCTGACAGTACACAACAGTGATGAAACGAATGCATACTTTTCGTAATAGACGTATAGTAAAGTGAGGTAAAAAACGGATAACCCACATTAGGGGTAAAAAATGAACTAGGATTTTTTAGTGAAAAAGAGGACGTCCATTTTTTACTCCCAATGGGGGTCATCCAAGTTTTACTCCTCTTTCCTGTATGTCTTTTTTCGTATATTATCTTAAAGTGTGGCTGTAGAAAATTACCTTACCCGAACTTTCGTCCCTCAGGTACAAGATGCTCATCCACATCCGTACACACACAAACGAGAGGCCGTTCGAGTGCACGGAGTGCGGAAAATGCTTCAGCAGACAAGAGAATTTGAGGATACACGCCAGGACCCACACAGGTCAGTGGCTAAAGTTTGTACCTGTTCCGCTAGTACAATAATCCTGAAGCACAAACGGTTCTTCGTGGAAGACACTCCACGTAAATATTACTAACTATTAATGTGTGCGTGTGACGGCTACAGGAATAGTTGAGAATTATGACACCTCTACCGTCGAGTTTAGCGTGGAGCAGGTTGTTATAATTAGACGCTTACGTTGATGGCTATTTATTTCTAGCTGCATGCTATGCTAAAAAAAACACGGCTTCGGTTTGCACATGGTGACGCTCTAAACAAAATTTTTGATACCTCAGTAAGTTGTGACTGCAGTGTTTACATTATAGCAACTGTTGATAATGAACCTTGCAAAATTTCTATTACTTTTCAGATGAAAACTGTAAACTAAAATATTTTCGCTCCCCTTTCAAACAATTTAAGTAGTAGTAACGGTCACAGAAACGTTTATTTCAAGAACCTAGAACGTTTTGCATTGTATGCTCTCGTGGGCAGCAACTTTTACAACGGAGTGGCAAACCCTGCAGACTTTATGCGATCGAGTAACCTTCCCTGCACGCGAGTTCTCACTAAAAAATCTACATCTTTCACAATAATATTGACTTTATTGTATATTTTTTAGCTGCTTTAATATCTATCCATTGTACTATAGCACGTTTGAAGAGTTAATATGTAGCGTAAATCTCACTGTGTTTTACTACCGATGAAATAGTGAATTGAACTAAAGAACTGCACTTATGTTATTTCCCTTCGGCATGAGATGCGACAGGCAAGAATTCCTAAGACAGGAGGAACTGCTCCTTGGGAGACCTTCTGAAACCGCTGTCGCCAATTAACAATGCAGTGTACTGATTTATTGGAGATACACAGCTAAGGTAAAAAATACCTGTACATCAAATGAGATGTCAATTATGTCACCGTAGAAAACAAGAACTAAACGGATACTAAATCACAATATCAGCAGTTTTTTTTTTTTTTGTCAAATGAAGAAATTTCACCATAGAAAGCTGTATAATTTGCAACCATTTACTGAGAAAACGCTAAGTAAAAACGATCATATACAATGGCGACGAAGATAAACTTACAATCAAAGAATAAAGAAGTGCTACACGCACGCAACACTGCACTGCAATTAGAAGTTGCAACTGCGCGTTATCTACTGTCGGCATCTCTCTGCCCTACGTATCTCTCCTATGCTTCCATACGGGATACTTCATAGAAAACATTCACGCAGGAATCCTGTTAATCTTTTATCAAACGATAAACTAAATGGGGCGTCGGTGTATTTTATTCTTACACAGAAGATAATCTTGAACGTTCGCCTGGATACACGTTTAATTAAAGGCAATCCGTTTTCGCAAGGAGGCCGTACTGGGAACTATATAGCAAATCTTAGAAGCTAAAACAACTTTATTGCCTATATTGTACAGCTAGAACTACAAAAAAAATGGATGTTACCAATGTGACTGATCCCATGAATTAAAAATATTTACATATTTACTAGCACCCAACAGAACTGTAGTCAGAACTGAAAGTTAAGCTATTCGCATACCTACTCTTGAGACGCATCAGGTCTGGATGAGGCTCATGCAGAGTGTCGGGAATTTACAAGGAAGTTGAATGTAAATATATTCTGCAGTATGAGAACAGAGAGGCAAATCAGCAGAAAAAAAAGATGAATGCTAGTAACTTCCCAGAAGAAAGGAACAAATTTCAAAATTACAGGGAGTGAAAGACAGCATCTATGTCCATGAAGTTGGCTTCAGTACAAATTAATTGCATTTACCAAGGAAGTTATGTTGTTGGCGTTTATCTGTTTGCCACCCAAATAATTCAAAAATATATGGAAGGATCTTTATAAAATTAGAAGAATTTTTTGTATGTTAGGAGGAACAGATGATCAACTCACGGTGATGATCCTTTCAACTGTTTGTGTATCTACCCATTTTTATTATTGCTTGGCAACATTACTCGAAATGTTGTGAGCCTATTTTCATGAAAATTGCAGGATGTGTTTGAAGTGTTACGAAGGGCAAAGAACCAAATTTTCTGATCGATTTGTCTGTCCGTTCGCCTGTTTGTTTTGTATCTGTCAGTAACATTACACAAAAAGGTATGAAGGGATCTTCATGAAATATGCAGGAAATGTTGAGGATGTTAAAATTTAAGCTGCAACTAAGTAAATTTATAAGGTAATCTGTGGGCCAGTTTGTGAGTCTGACTGTATATTTGTCTTAATGTTTGTCAGAACACAACTGAAGAAGCGATGGCGGATCTTCAAGAAAAATACAAGGCCTGTTAGGAATGTTGAGAGTCGCAGATAAGCAAATATTGGTGATAATAAATTAGAAATCCTGGATTCCGGACCAATATTAATTTAATCCTGGATTCTGGATCAATCTTAGTTTTTCATTCACATTGCGTTGCTTAGCGGAGGTACGCGCTTACAGCGTGCTGCAATAGTTATTAAAGTGTTTGAAACTAAAAACACAATGTAAAACGAGAAACAAAAAAAAAATTATTCACGTAAAATGTCACGTATTGACTCGTGCATGGGTTCCACGTTTCTCTTGACATTCTTTATGTCGCTTCTTTCTTCCTCTCCTCTCTTTGGATCACTGTGCATTCTGTAGGTAGGGGGGCTTAAACTACGAAAGTAATGATAACAATCACGCAAAATGTAGTTACCACAGTTAACAGTCGCAACGGTTACTGAGAGAAACGCTCTTTACGTAGCTTAGATTGCAAAGTTTGTGGTGTGAGCCCCACGCTGGCCGAGTGTCATGCAACCCAAACTTTTGCTTCATCAATCTAAGCTGTACTAACCTAACCTTTTCTAATGTATCCTAAGTGGCCGTCCATTGACTTCTGAGTGAGATCTGCGTACCTCTTCTGAATCGTAACCGTGTTTTTTATTTAATTACCTCCGCCAAGGAGGTTATATTTTCGTCTAGTTTTTCTGTCTGTCTGTCCGTCTTTGTGACTATTTCTTTGGGCGCCTTCTGACTGCCAGCGAACTAGCGAGCGCAGCGAGTGTTAGAATTAATAGATACCTATAGGCGTATACCGAGTGCAAGCGAGCGAGCGAACTAACACACTCGCGCCGGCTGCCGAGCGATCACCGCTCGCTGACACGGCACTTGAGCAAGATTCGCAAGTCTGGTTGCCAGACGCACGATGCTCCGCGTTCTCCACTTCGTTCAAAGTTCGTTGTCCAGTGAGTGTTCAGAGGTTGTTGGTAAGTAGTAGTTCCTCACCTGCAGTCGGTATAGCCCAAAAGTCGCTCGCTAGTTCACTGGTAGTCGCTAGGCGCAATTTGTCTGTCACCAAGATAACTCAAAAAGTTATCGACGGATTTCAATGAAATTTACGGGGATTCTTAGCTATGTTAGGAGGAACTGATGATCAACTTCTGGTGAAGATCCGTTCGTTTGTCTGCCTCATTATCGTAATGCTATAATTCAAAAAGAAAAGCTATGGACTGACTTTTACGAAATTTGTAAGCGTTGTTAGGTACCTATATTACGAAGGGTCAATGAATTGAATAAATATACGTGACGATCTGTCTATTCGTTTGTTTGATTTTTTGCTTTTTAGTAGAATAATTCAAAAAGTTATGAACAGATCTTTATGAGATTTACAGGAACTGTTAGTGATGTTGACATACATGAATGATTAAATTTTGGTGATGATAGGTGGTTTGTCTGTGTGTTTCACGAATGTTTGTTAGCATGTTTAAAGCAGCATAATTCCAAAAAGTATGAACGGATCTTCAACAAAATTACAAAAGCCGTTAGCCTATTGCCATCAAAGACAATACATGATTAGATTTGGTGTTGATTCAAAGGAACTCATAGTTTTGGGTATGCACTCACTCAGTGCTCTAGATCAAGTAATTGTTTCATCAATATTAACAGCACGTATTAATGCCACATCATCACTGTTCCTTATACCATGATACAATTACGTACTTTTTTTATACCATGCCTTATACCGCAGCGTTTTGCCATAGCTCACAGGAACGGCAGCACAGCCGGGTTAGAGAACCACAACTGTACGCAGTATTGTAAGACTCATCTGTTTAGGGAATGCTATGTGCAAACCAAGGAAGTAAATAGAGCCATAGTAGAGCGAGAGAAACGAAGGAAAATCACATGCTTTTCCTGGAGTGTAGATTTTCCATATCTTAACACTGTCGCGACACCAAACCCACGTTGCTTACTTTCAGTGGCTCACAAGTTAGATAAAAAAGAAGGCTTCTATACATATGTATACTGTATATCTATTAATACTATTGATACATTTTCAGGTGAAAAGCCCTACGTATGCATGGTTCCTGGGTGTGGTAAAGCCTACAGTAACTCCTCCGACCGATTCAAACACTCCAGAACGCACCAGGTGGACAAGCCCTACGAGTGTCGGTACCCAGGCTGCAATAAGCGCTACACTGACCCGTCTTCCCTTAGGAAGCACGTTAAAATTTACGGCCATGCAAAGAAAGAAAACGACCCCTCAACAATGACAAGTATACCTCCGCAATCCATTTCGCCTTCCTCTTCCGGGTCTTCATCTCTAGGAGCATCTCCCACCCCCTTGACCCCAACTCCACCATCCCTTCTATTACCACCAGCTTACCCATCCACCAGTTCATCCCTCGGTGGGATGGGCTACATTAGTCCAGAAATTCCTCCTGCTGCCGCTGCTTGGACGATGGCCTTGCACCAATTTCAAAGTGATTCCCTTCGCCAGTACCACGCCGAGCTGCTCATGAGACGTGGCAGTGCCGGGGTGTCACAAATGGATATCAATTTAGCAACAGCCAGCGTGTTGCCTCTCAGCCCCTTCAGCAGTCCAGATGTTGATAGAGAAGACGACACTCATCACCAAGACTCACTAGGGCTGCCAGTCCGAAACGATAGCCCTAGCATGAGCATACCAGACGACAGCATGACTTCGGCATCAGCATTGGATTTATCAATGAGTTCCTCCCCTCTTGATTTATCTATGCATTCGTCAAGGCGACGAGACAACTAGTTGCTAATAAATGGGGTACGTCTATATTGCATAAGATGTGTCTCCAATTAGTATTTTTTTTTCAACAAATCAGACCGTGTAACGTGATAAGTTGCAATTTATTTTTGTAGACTTGTTAAAAACATTGTTAAAAGTGACTCGTGTCCAACTAATAGGCTAATAATGTTGTACATTTTTTTTTGACAATGTCGTGCTTGAGACAACCAAATAATTAACTTTGACAGGGAGATGTCCCACGTAATTTCAGTGAATTTCAGAAAAAATATCAGTGTGCATTGTTAGGCACAATGATGATTCAAATTAGCATTTCTAGTTAACCCTAACTGAGACCCAGCGCTGTCGCTACAAGGGTTCTTTCCTATAGGAGAAAGAGCACTTTCAGTGAGAGCGCAACCCCAGTAAGATAGGGTTAAGGCACCCACCGAATGTTGTGCTAATTTTTCTGGCTCATGTGAATTTCAGCAGTTTCGACAAACAAAAGGCTTATGTGGTGAACAGGCTTTCATTTTAAAAGTACTAGGATAGTTCAATGTAATTATTATTTTGTTTTAACGAAAATGCAGTGAATACAATCAGTGGAAAGAATTGAAAGTTTTCATAAGGGTTAACTTTTTGAAGTGGAATATTTGCAGGGAGAGAAGAATACAAATTGCATGGCCGTGAAAGCTATAGCATCGTGGAGATATTTTCTGAGACACGCTCTTCCACTATGAGGACGTACAGTAGTGTCTCAATTCAAGACCGATAATTATGTTGATTTTCTTTAAGCTTTCAGCGTGAATTGATTACGAACCGCATGGTCTGAAAAGACCGTATAGTGCAACATAATTAACTAGTTTTATGTGCACACGGTTAGGTTAGACGTGACGACGTAGCATACACAGTGGCAAGAGTAGGAACAGATTCACCGCAAAGTATTGAGAAAATGAAATAATTTTCTTGAGGAATGAAATCAATAATATCGTAAATAAAAATCAGGCAATCTATTCAACATATGATGATGATAATACTCGCAATACCGTGAAAAGTACCCATATGATAGGAATCGACTGAACGATTCACTTCATGTAGAAATATTTTCCACTTATACCGTTTAAAACATTGTGCAAGTAGGTACTGTTTTCCTGCACTACCGCAGAACTAACTGTAAATCTGACCGAGTGAGGATGACTGACTATTTAAGTGTAAATGGACCCATAAAATCAAAACAATTTGTAGATATGTATGCCATATGATGCATAACTATTCCCTGTAGACCTTATAGGTTTGTAAATATTCCACACATGGCTTACAGCAACATACGACAGTCGTACATAACAGCCTGATTGTGATGTGTGATGAAAAATATCCAAATGCCATAGTTGCCCAGTGGACTTAGATTGCAAAAACCCTATTTTCTTGTAACTGCTACGAAATTCATTAATTGTACCTATTTGTTCACGGGTAGTCTGTGAAGTAGCACTGTTTTTTACTCTATGACCAGAGTTTCAACATAAAAAACAAATGTTTGTTTTCTCTAAGCAATAAAGCAAAGCTTACGGTGCAATGCTGGGAAACATTTGGTTGTTATTGCGACAAGTTGTAACGAAATCAGTGGCGTGCAGAGTACCGCGTGGCGTGGCGTGCAGAGTACCGCGTGGCGTGGCGTGCAGAGTACCGCGTGGCGTGGCGTGCAGAGTACCGCGTGGCGTGGCGTGCAGAGTACCGCGTGGCGTGGCGTGCAGAGTACCGCGTGGCGTGCAGAGTACCGCGTGGCGTAGCCCGAGACTATTTCCGTAATTGTGAATTCGACAGATTTAGGTGTCAGAACTATAATATGGAAAACTCGTACAGGGAAGAGGAAAAATTTGAATACCTGGACAACTGAAACATAAAATTTTACACTTCACTAAATTTATCCAGAAAAATTGGAAGCCCCTCTATTCTTGCAGCGCCACCCCCTCTTCAGACACTCTCTCTGCACGCCACTACAGTAAATAGATGTGCAACAGTTGCAAAAACTTCTAATTGCTTCATGGTTGCAAAAGAAATCAGTTTGTCAGAATAGCCAAACTGTGGTCTGAAGAAACTCATTTCTTAGGAAGAGAATACCGAGGTTACATGTACATAGCTGCCCTTAGTTGCAAGAAGAAAAACTTATAAATTGCATGACTCAGCTTTCTTTTGTCATGCACTGCATATTTTGAATATGTGTTAATTTGCTTGTAAGCCTTGTAGGAGCAGCAGTGTACTTGCCTCGTCTCTCTGGAAAGCCTATTTCTCGTCGTCATTGCAGCAACAAGAAAATAAGCCGCTGCACAAGTTTGCCCCAGCAATAATTTGAAAGGGGGCAAGTCTGGGTTTCCTAGTTAACCAATTTATTATTTGCGCAACTATAGGAAGCGGTAAATTCATCAGGTACAACAAGAAATGAGTAGTCAGACAATCCAGCGACTACAAAATTTAGACCAGATATCTCAGAGCCATTGGTTTCTTGGCGTCACTGTATCATAAAAAATTAATTATAGTAAAACTGTCGGGAGCGCTATAATGCAATTATCTATCACTTTTAACTTAATTAACTTCTTCGTGCAACGTATATGCTCCACATATATTGCGTTCCCGGGCAGCCTTTTAATTGTTATCAAACTCGCAAATAACGTCACTGATCTGCTACAATAATGACACTTTGTATTACTGTTTGCGTAGGAGTAACGTACGGTTTTAATGGATGTTGAAAAGTCACCTAATTAATTAAAACCTCGCAGGATATTTTGTCATCTCCCACTCAACGCTGCTACTTTAAAATCATTCAATACACTCATTTATATTGAGTACGACCTTATCTTGTATAAAATGTCTGCTTCAGGAGGCAACATGACTGTAAATATTATTATGAAGGTATCAATGAACTTCCTATGAAGTTCAACAACCGCAGGAAATAAATAAACGAATCCAACTAGAGCTGCCCTGCACAAGAAAGTGAATTAGATGTAATTCTGTGTGATTGATAGTTAAGGCAAAAAGAACGTCAAACAAAGCCCTAATGTAAGTAATTTGCATGCTCTGAGACTCGTTCTGAAACTTCCTTGTATTTACAAGCTTCTCATTACAAAAGTTCGAATCCCAATATTTCATCACGAGATGCGCTGGTGAATTTTTCACATAAATCTATACAAAACTGGAAATTTATTGAACTGAATTTCATTGAGCTTCGTGCAACTTACTTGGTACCGTCATTTTACGATTCTCTCAAATTTATTGTCCCATGTTGTAGAAAATCTGCTTTAACTTGACTAGCATTACGTGTACGCACCACATTAGAGCCGGTTCTCTACCTCTTGCTTTACGCAACCACAGACAAGATGATTTTTTATTACAAAGAATTCTGCGTTTTGTCATTAGAATACGAAAAAGCCGAATTGCGAATCACTGGGGCTGCAATTTCACAAGAAAAGAAGTACCAAAACTAATGAAAAAGGTGCGTACATGCAGTGCTGAGTTCAGCATTCCCATTGTGCATTCCCTGTAAAAAATTGGAGCAGTTTTCGAGCCATACAGTGCAAGTAAGGATTCAAGGTCGAAAAAGCAGTTTCAGAGTCTCCTTGCCAGCTTTATGAGCTATTCAGCAACTATGGCGCAACACTACAGCAAAACTGCTCATTACCACCAGTCACGGTAGTCTAATCATTGACCTATGAGGTGCTGCCTTCCGCGGCGCCTAGTCTACTTTTTCCGGCACCTAATCAGTTTTTCAGGCACCTAATCAGTTTTTAGGCGCCTAATCAGTTTTTCAGGCACCTAATCAGTTTTTCAGGCGCCTAACCGACTTTTTACAGCTTGGGCCGGGTTGAAAACTGCACCGATTGTTAACTGGGTAAGCTATAACTTCTCAGTAAGTGTAATTAATTTTTAGGAAAAAGATACCTGCATCAAAAGAGGCTCAGCTGTATAAGGAAACACTTTTGGCATTTGTTGTCCCACCGATGCGCCAAGCAACACACTCTTGTGTAACTTAGTACTTACGAGCAGGGCTGGGCGCCTGCGGTCCAGGCACGAGTGTAAAAAAAAGGCCGCATGTTCCGTTAATTGCAGCCTTCGGCCATTTTTACTCTCGTGACCGAGACACGAGTGGCCAGGTCTGCGTAATTGATTACCTCTTAAGTCAAACATGTTACGTGGTTCAAGAATCTCAATAGAGTCCGACATTATGACCTTTTTCCCACCATTCCCAAAGTCTCTCTTATGGTCTAACTTTGTAAATAAATCGTGATTCCATCGCGGATCAAGAGCCACCACAATGGTTCTCGTAAAACGAGCGTTTTAAAAGGTTTAAAGACACAAATAGAGTTTTTGGGCAGCAGTATACATCATATCCCGCTTTAGGGCCTTTTTGTTTATGCTACTCGATACTAACAGTTTTTAGCCCCTTTGTACTTCCTCCAGATTTGCTGTTTCCATGAACCGGGTCTCCCATATATTGGTTCTCTTGGGAACGTGGACATACTGTTTGCTTGCTCTCAGCGGCGTACGCAGGATTTGCTGAGGGAGGGGGGACTATTTTTGTTCCTATGCACGTCGTCTCCAATGCAGTGGTTTTTCTTGGAACATGGGCCATTGGATACACTATTTACTTGTTTTTTCCTATCGACCATCATGGTTGGGAATAGGGAAGGTATTAACTGCAAATACAATTCATGCTCATGCCAGTTTGCGCACTGCAACGAGGTATGATAGGAACATCCTTGGCACAATGTTTTTTCTGGAGTATATATAGGACTTGGGATAGGTGTGTTCTTTTATGTCTACTCCCTGTAAAGATTCTTGAGCCGCACCGCATGTGAAGGATTTTTTTCATACGAATGACTTTGTACGAATCGAGCAATGGATGTACGTTGTGAGGGAGGTTCTAATGCGCACAAAAAGACTGGGCACCAAATCAGACGGGCTTGTTGACTGTTCTAGTCAAGAAAAATGTTATTTTGGAATACACATGTTGAGATATTTCTGTCTATTTATTTCTGCAGCCTTTGAAGCGGCTCCACGGAGCGGGCGTCATTTTCGCAATGGAAAATTGACTAAGTTAATGCGGCCACACGAGAATCAAATGGGGGAGTCCTTTAGCTTAATATAAAAAATAAAACATTAACCCTTTATAAACGCAATTGCATATCTGCAAAAGAAGTTACTAAAATATTAGCCGTCCGGGCCGGATGCACAAACGCCTTGTAAAGTTACGGTAACGTAAACTGTACAGTTCCTCGAAGAAGTACCGATACCGCGGCTGAGATTTTGTCTCTTTCTTATACTGGTCGTCATGAATGAAGTTATCATCAAAGTGGTTTCAAACTCCAACCAATGCATGCCTAAAGGGATGAGTAAAAATGTAAAACTTCAGCAATTACATGGTGGCATTCGTGCTTGCAGCTGTACAGTTACGATGCTTATAACTTTTACAAGGCGTCTGAGTAGCCGACCCTAGGTCAATATACGGTACTCTTCAAATTCGTAACGAATTTAACTCCGAAAGCTTAACGCTTTCGTTCAGTTTAAACGGGCAGAGTACTCATTCGGACGCGAAGCTGGGGAAACTCGTTCATTCGACTATCGTGTAAAATCGCCGCTAAATTATAGTTATTGGTCCGTGAACGGGCCAATTTGAGGTGCACTCATTCGCAGAGAGGAGCCGGAAGTCTAGTCGCATCTGAGCCACTGCCGTCGCAAGACGTGGGCACCTGCGGCCCAATTACGACGGAAAAAAAGTAGCCAGAGATCTGCGGTCTCTTTTTCCTGTGACTGGGACCCCGGTAGCGGCCAGTGCCCACCACCAGCGGCCAGATTTAAGCGTGTCCCAATCGAGCGGCTTCTATGAGTTAAGTTGTATAAAGTTAACCTAAGCTGTGATGTCGCTAGCAGACTCTGTCCTACGCTCCTAATATTTAAAACTTGAGCATCTTTTGATGCACAATTTATGGATTTATCATTTACAATCGTCAACGATGTCGTTCCCTAAGGTAGGTTAAAAACAATGAGCTGGCTCTGCTTTTTTTTTTTTTTGCTAATTATTTATGTGTCGGACGCAACAGTGATGATACTACCTAAACAGAATGCAACACTGGACCGCTTGAGTGAGCGACACATGCTGGGGCTGATTTGTTTCTATCATGTTATCGATCCATGGTGGGAGTCCAGCGTAAAATTCTCAAGATAACCCTCAACTAAGTATTCTTCTATTGCTTTCGAAGAAAACCATTGAATAATTTTAAAAAAATCATTGCTTTGGAAGGTTAAAATTGCAGAAATTCTTCCTTTTGTATTAATATTAATTCACTGAGAGCAAAAAAGGTTGTCTCTATGCTGTTTTAATGTTCTCTTTGCAAATTTGTTAAAACATTACTTCATTTATGCATTTAACGTAGTCCTATTCTCTTCAAATTGGACTGGCTGCATCAAAAATTTATATGTTTCATGAAAACTTGCGAAGTACGATACAGCTATGCAACGCATACACTAGCCACTACCTATTGTTCTTTACATTAGGGCAAAGTCAAGCGCATTATGCTTAGAAAAGTCAAACTACCTCCAAAGCAGAATTGAGTTGTTGGCCCAAGCCGGTTACGCTTAAGGCCGTAAACCTAAGTCAAAGTGGCAAAAAGAACGGTCTGAATTAAGTTGCTGCTCGATTTAAGCTAAGCACTTTCAGTCTATGCACTAATCGAACGCGCCTTAAGTGTGTTTTCCATAGCGGTAAAATGCAGGCGGGCTTCCCAGCTATATCCCACATCACAAATATATAGTGGGTCTTCCCCCTGTAAAACTCTAGTGGGCACACGTGGGATTTCCCACTGAGAGCCACGCAGAGTGATTCTAATTTGGGTAACGTCTGGACTACCCAGCTAAATCACACATTTGAAATTTAGTAGGCGGTCCCACATCAGACTCGTGTGAGCTTTCCCACTGATGGAGATTCCCACATGGGTAACAAATGGGTTTCCCCTGCTATATCTGATATTAGCGATGTAGTGGGTCTTATAACATCAGACCCATGTCGGCTCAAGCGGATCTTTCACAAAGTGGGCACCGTATGGCGTTTCTCACCTACGTAACAAATGGGCTACCCAGCTTTATCCTACATTGGTTAGTATTGGTGATTTTACATTAGGACATTTTGCCATCAAAATACATGTTATCTTCATATTACAATGAAGTTGACAACATATTCAACAAATATAATTACCGAGCTTTTGCTACAGCAGAGATCTGACCAGCCATGTAAGTAACGCTTCATGGTTGAGTGGGTTAACGCGTCAACGTAAAGTAAGAGTACGTTGCATGTTCGAGCCCAGGCTAGGCACTTCATTGGATACTTCTGGGATATGCCTGAGCAAGTACCGGGTGTCATTTTCCAAATGTAATGTTATAAAATAGTACTACCTACATTAATGGGACATTATTATTATTATTATATTAGTTGTTTAAGCCTGCCTAGACACAACTCTGGTGATACATGAGAAGAAAAGGAAGGGACATACAGTATGTCGGCAGAAACGTGGAACCCATGCACATAGAAGTATCACCTCTCATGCGAACGGAAAGTCGGGAAAGAAGGGGAAGAACAGAGGAAAATAAGATCAGGAGGAGTATGAAATTAAGAATCAAGCAAAGTGGGCATGAAAGACAGCCGTCCCGAAAACCTAGCTAATGGCTAAGGTAACCTACACAAGAACCCTGTGGGCGCTACTCCCCATAACATAGGATGGACGAATCTTACTAACCTAACCGTATGGCCTATTGCACATCCTATGCCCCCTGAGGGGCTGTAATGGGAGATTGACACAAATTGCTTAATGTGTTTACCACTCTCTTAGCAACGTGGAGTTGTTCGTTTATATTCTAAGCCGTGGTGCCAATAACAGCACCGTATATGGGGAGTTTTTGTGCTGTGTAGGGCTATAGTGTAGGTCTTCTAGAAGACGCGACTAGAAGCAGGTACTGCTAATTGAGACGATATCAGCGGGCTGATCGATAATTCGATCTGTGGATAGTCAGTCAATCTTCAGGGGACGCAATAGCCAAGCGTGCAACTTCTGGGTAATTCCCAGCTTCGTAGATTACCGGAATTATAACAGGTAAAATACATTGTAGTGAAGATAATAAATTAATTCGAATACTTCGTCATAGCTTAACATGAGGAAATCACTTCATGTAGTTTTTAGCAGTGCGACGAGTCGAGTCACTTGCCCCCGTTGACGTCACAGTGCATCCTTGCTCACAACTCTACCATTTCTGCTAATTCTTGTTGAACTGAGGGGGGTAGAAGAGCGTGGGTCTTTACCCTTCCGTAAAAAAAATGGCATCATAGTTCTTGATGATCTATGGTCGTCTGCAGCCGCACTTATTCCTCTGGGTCCAACGGGCCAATATCCACAGCACATACCAGTGCGTGTGGGTTTTTCCCAGCTGAAGGTGCGGTCAAGTTGACTTTACCTTTTACCTTTAGCTTACCCGAGCATGTAATAGGGTTAACCCGTTTAATTAAGCCATTACAACCCATAGGAATTACGGACACGATTTTCCCACGAGTACATAAGCAAACTAGAGCACTCTGAGAGCGCATACCTCTGCCAAGCGAGGCAACGGTAACAAAAAATTCAAATTGGTTCTGAAACCATACTTTTCTTTATATACTCTCCAAAATTTGATCAATTGTGCCTTTTGATAGTAATAACTGCTTGTGCAATTTTTTTGAAGATCCGTTCATAACTTTTTGAGTTATACTACTAACAAACGTTTGGACAAACATGAGTCAAACATGCAAACGAACATACCGATCTGCACCAAAATTTGATAATTTATGTCTTAACATTACTAACATCCCCTAAAAATTTCATAAAGAGCCATTTATTATTTGTGAGGTATTGTGCTATAAAGCATAAAATTAAAAACAGTGACAAACGAACGAACGAACGAACAAACAGATCATTACCAAAATCTGTTCATTTACTCTTTGTTATATACCTAACAACTCATGTTAATTTCATTAAAATCCATCGATAACTTTTTGAGTTATGGCATTGAGAAAAATGAGGCACACAAACAAACAGACATATCTTCACCAAAAGTTAATCATCTGTTCCTCCTAACATACCTAACAATCCCTGTAAATTTCATCCAAATCGGTTCATAACATTTTGAGTTATCTTGGTGACAGACAGAAAAACAAACAGGCAGACAAACACGACGAAAACATAACCTCCTTGGCGGAGGTAACAAACTTTGTAAGATTTGCACTAGTAATACCGGCCACAAAAGTGGACAGTAGGCCCCCAACGATGATGATACTTAACAGGATAGCACACGCGAAGGACCCAAGTTGTCGCACTCCGGGTAATAAGCTTGTGACGTCACAAGATTAGATTAGATTAGATAGGCGGCAGTAGACGAACCAAATGGCCCATTCCAAGAGAGACACCGGGACTTATACCCCGGCCCTCTATGAGCTATTGCCATTATGTTAGTAGGATGTAGAGGACTGGAGAAACGAGAGGAGAAAAAATAGAAGACGAAAGAGAAAAAAGATAGGAGAAATAAAAAAGAAGGGG
>LQNS02278094.1:60436343-60456324 GCA_001587735.2 Parhyale hawaiensis | reverse complement strand
CGGGAGCATGCCTGTCTCCTGGTGAATGTGATCGACGAAGGACATATATATAAAGCTAAATTTTCAATGGTTTACAGTTTAGTTAAACAGAATAAAGTGGCATTAGGAAACCCCGTAAGAGACTTGATAGGGCTTGTTTATGTTAGGAATAATTAATGTCTCTTCCTGTTGGTCCCGAGAAAGCAGAGAAAGGACTTTACGCAGTGACGTCCAGGAGGTGAAGGGAGCAAGAAAAACGAGTGACCAAATTACCCAAGAACATTGGTCTTCAGCAGAGCGAGGTTGACGGTGGAATCTTCTCGGGTGATCTGTATATTTACCTTGGACTGGAGGTGTTCGAAGTAATGGCGTAGAGTGAGACTAAGAGATTGTGAGCCATCACTAATGAGCTCAAACGGTCGCATCGTGAACGATGGCCTGAGAAGCGGCCCCAACGTCGGATGAAAAAGTTAAGGTGGTAAAATCGTCGACATTAGACGAGTTCGGACAGTTTGGAACGTAGATGTTGAAACAAGTCAAACAACAGTGGAATAATACCGTACTGCACTTTGGCAGACTCCCTCGCCCAATGGGCAAAATCAGGACTTAACAATGTTGCAGAAATAGTAAGCCCAGTGGCCTTGGAAGGAGGAAAAGATTCATTGGTGGCTGTTGTTGTTACAGGGTAGGTTGGACAGGAGCACCGTTGTGTCCGAGAAATTGATTAATTGAGCCAAGGTACTGCTGCACTGAGGAGGCTGTTGTTGACTGACGTAATATGCAACGTGACGCATGATTGGAAGATGTGCCGTGGTGGAGGCCATGGCGGCGAGACAGAGGAGGTGAATGGGCCGGAAAGAAGACCTCAAATCAGCTGGGTTCCCTGGTTTGAGTCGAGACTCGAGCGATATTGTTAGTCCGCGTGAGCCACAAAGAGGCTGAAAAAGTGACTTAGTGAGACCATAGGGCCATGGTTCTGGATGTGAAAAATACTGAGGTGGCCCGGTTCAGCGGTCATAGAAATGCCGGACTTGTTCAGAGCGTTGCAAAGTTAATCTGGTGTAAAGGAGACCAGGACGTGGTCGATTGGACACTACTTACTTCAAAACGCAGAAGATGTGTCATCTACGGCGTGTTTAAGGACTCTTCATCGCGGATGGAACTGGTGGCAGAAAGCCTTAGTTACGTTACTACTCTGGGAGTAAGTGTATCACTGCCTTGTAGCGAAAGAGATGGGCTGGCTGGGGATGGGGAGAAATATATTTTCATTTTGCCACAGAAGGATTTGAGGAGAGCGGCCAATAGCACGATGAGTGGTGGCAGGGCCACGTCGATGTAACTGTTGTGAAGCAGCTGCATCAGACCATCGCCACTGGCCATGGTGATGCGCTGTTCCAGCTCCGGAGGAGCAGGATAGTCGTGCCGTCTAACTCGAATGGTGAACCTCTCTGTGATGAGTTGCTTCGTCTCGTTCTAGAGACATGAGGCGCAGGAGTGTTACTTACCTACCAATGATCACGGAGGATACAACGCCCTGCCGATCTTTGAAGCGAGCTGCAGCAAAATTTTTACATTTCTGCATAGATAACAGGAGGTGGGTGGTCACTAAAGACGGTCTCCATGTTGAGTTTGGAACTATTCCAGTCAGCTTTCATCTTATAAGAGAATACATTGGTTCTGAAGTAGGTTGAGAATAGCAGGATAGGGAAGCAATTGGAGTAAGGTGTGTGAGGGAATGCCAAGTGACTGTAGATCGCAGTGGGCACTGGGTCAAAACACTGTTGCGTGGCCTTCTGGGAGGTTGATTCTGTACAGCAGGAGCTGCGAGGGTTGTTCGGCAGATAGAAGTACATGGCGGGCAATTTCAGAAGGAAGAACGGGTACAGCATTGGCCACATATAAATAAATGTGGATGTGCCTTGACCAATCAAAGTTTAAAAGAGTACCTAATGAGATAACTATCGAGAGCATCATATAGGTAGCTAAGGCAGTAACTATAATGCACTTGAAAAGCGAGTTCATATTTTCATATCCACTTATTCGGTTTGAATGACCACTTGTTCCACTAATACACTATTCGAGTAAGTAGAGCACAATCTTATCAAGATAACACTGTAAAGATAGCACATTAATGAACTAAATACATCAACAAAAGAATCAAAAAGATAGCCTAGTATAAACAAAGACTAGAAAAATACAACAACTTACTCAATTTCCTTTAGTATTTCCATAAGCGTGCGCGAGAAGCCACAGCGCGGGTTCTCAGGCTCTCCTTTCATAAATACCATGAGGGGTGCAGTGTTAATTAGTAACTTTAGTCTGCAAAAAGAGAAACAATAAGTAGCTATACATAATGTGTGATCAGGGGGCAAGCCAATAAGATATAGGTACTGTAATTGTCATCATGTCTACACACGATAGGTGGCGGGCACAACGCCGACTGGAGTTCAAAAGTCAAGTACCGTATAAACATCAGATTAGCTTGAGCCTCCATACGGTAGACACTATGCCGTGTTGTCATTGAGGAAAAACAAACATGCAGTATGTCAAGGAGGAATGGGTAAATTTTACAAAGCGATTATCACGGACAGGAATGAAAATTGGGGCAAGATTGTAAGCTAGACTGGCAGTAGCTACCCTCTTATCACTGAAATGTTGTCATCTGCCAAGGCTACACAATACAATTGTACACAGCTGACGAGCGCGCTCAGCTCGCAAGTTGTTCATGCCACAGACATGCACTGCGTATCGGTACAATCAGTGAGCTGAATGTTCGCTGTTTCAAAATTTCAATACACGGCTGCAGCAGAGTCGGTGAAAATGGGCCTTTTAAGGTAAAAAAAAAATCTTCACACAGTCGGTAGAAAGCGGCCAATATTGAGGTCCGAAGAGTTGGGAGTAAGGCATTGACTGGTCTAGGAACTCGCAGTTAGAGTCAGACTTGGTCTATCCGACCGCAAAACGCCGATACAATAAACCACCGCACTCACTCCCAGAATTGGAAACAACATAAATATCGTCAGCTACAGACTGTCTCTTCAACTTGCCACATGATTAAAGCGTCAGCTGGGGCGTTCTGTCACACTAAGGAGAAGGCCTATAGCTACAGCCTAATTGTCATTATATTGGTAATTATTGTCTTCTCATACCAGCGACTGGCGTTACCCCCAAAACACCCTCACAGATGGAATGGTAAGGATTGCTTCCTACTAGTTGCTGCAAAGGTCGGGCGTTCTACTGCTAAGCCAGGAAGGTTGTGTCGCTGCAGGGAAATGCAGCACCAGCATTTCTGCCATTCATCGGCCATTGCAAGGGCACTTCCTGGACCAAAAATGGAGGCAGTTGGGGGGGGGGAAGGAGGGGCCCCAGTTGTCAATAGCCTTCAATCAATGACACCATAGCTCCAGCAAACTATGGTCAACTGCAGCCATACACTCTTCTCTGGGCGCACGAAGTGATTTATCAGCAGCACCAACCAGTGCATGCAGGATTTCTAATTAGAGTGTGCGTTCAAAGCAACATTATTCTTGAAAGAATTTCCTCAGATCTTTCCAGAGAGGGAGCTCATGGGTGGCAACGATGATTAACGGGAACAGGTTAGCGCACTGCCGAGCGGGCGGCGCTTGTGCGCGGCGGACGTACGAAGCGATGACGTCATAAAAAAATAGTACGTTTATCAGTAGCTATTTTGCATTGTTTCTTCATCATTTCATTGGGGCCTCCAGAGTGTCTTACATGTCGCACAATAATTATAGTTGCACAATAATATGTATCAAAGGCATTCAAAGCATCTACAAACTTGTTTTTAGCTCTCTGAATGATAAAATTTTTAAAGAACGTTGGTTAAAAGGCTTGTAAAAGAGCAGATGAATTGGACCGGTAAATGCCCGCATGTATCAGAAACCCTCTTAGAGCCAAGTTTATCGTCTTTAAAAAACATTAAATCAAGTGAGTTTCATCGAGAGTAATATGGCATCCTAAAGATGGATTTATATGAGTGAAAACTGCCATGGTTTCGATTCACTTCTGTCTTCTACCAGTGATCTGCTATCAAACCGCTGCAACGAAATTTGGCTTAGATGCGAGCGATTGAACGCCGAGATAGAAAAACTTTTTAAGAAGATTGGTAAGAGAAATATTAAAGGACAAAAAAAATTACTTTTCTTCCGGCGAAGTAATAATAAAGCTAAAGTCTATATAGAATATGCGGAAGCCATCCAATTGCTGGGTAAAATTAGAAAAAAAAACATCAGCTGCTATACGCTCCTCGCGTTACTGCAGTATAACAAACAGTAGGGTGGCGTCCGACTCGCGTTAACTAAATTGCAGGAAAAAACTACCTAACCGTATTCCACATACCTTAACCGTCTCACGGAATGATGTTGGTGAAACTGACGAATGTTAAATCCATAACTTTTCCAATGATGCGGTAGTTTTCACGATTAGGAGGGGCGGACATGTTAGCGACGCGTACGCGACGGCACAGCTTAGGCTAACATTTTACCGACACTCTCCGACCGGGTGCGTGCCTCTTACGGAAGAACGACCTAAATAATACTAAAATTTTATCCTGTAGAGAGCTAAAATAGTACGTAGATGTTTTGATACGTATTTTTGTGCAATTAAAATAATTGTAGGACATGTAGGACACTCTGGAGGTCCAAATGAAAAGATGGAGAAACAATGTAAACTAGCTGCCAATTACCATACTAGAACTTTATGACGTCACACGCCACATTACCCATGATGCGCTACAAATTGGCTCCGCCCCCCGAGTCAACTTGTCAGTCTCACAATCCTTGCACGAGTGGGGTAAGCCGACGAAGAGAAAGAGCAGCCAGAAAGAAGCAGAGTAAAATAAAAGACAGTAATGAAGCAGGAAAGGCATGACGTCCTGCTGACTTACCTAACGTTAACGAAGCTAACCTACTCATAAACTTCACGAAATGTGTACTCCGCAGCATGAGCAATTAGTTCCTGATCCTCTGTTTAATAGTACGGTAATTTTACCTCGAAATAATACTAAGAAACAAGCTACCACAGTAGCAGCTAGTTAACTTGCCGCGGCCAGCCAGCATTGGGTGCACACTCTCCTGACATTGGGCTATATACACATAGCTTGTGCATGGGACTGTCGCTTTTGCGGGACGCATGCTATATACCTACAGTACATGTAGCTACAATGTATATTTTCGATATGAAGCCCGCGGCTGACACTGATCTATTACTACAATGCTAAGTTTCTAAAGACATTTACATACAAATTGAGCTCGTTGAAGATATGGCTGTTCAGTCTTATCGAGAGACTATTCACAACAACCATCATTACTGAATGATATAACGTCTGTGATAGAATTAATGATGCGATGGGGTATCGCTAGATGAGTCTATGTTAAAGGTACATAAAAAAAGACTCCCATCATAGAAAAGGAGCTAATATTACGTATTTCGATTAGCATAACGGTCGCGGAAGCTCAAAGTGGAAAGACAGACTCCAGGACAGGCGAGAGCTCCACTTCTAGCACCCAGACTTCGACTCGTGAGTGCTTCAGATCATTAGACTGACAGCATGGGCTAGCTAATAATTTTTTGCAAACTGCGACTCCAACAAAGCCTGGGTTCGGCAGCGAATCGGGAGTCCGAATCCTTCTCCCTTTGACTGCAACCTTGAGACATCTCACTGTATTAACCTATTAACAGTCTAACCGAGGATAACAGACCAGAAGTTGCCTCGAGTTTCAAAGGTCATTGGTACCCAACTGTAACGATTAAAAAAAATGTTCCGTTCATTGCCTGCGTGTCGAGGGTACGTTCTACAACACGCCTGTTTCTCCTATGCTCATGAAAGGGTTTCCTTAGCGAACACCTTAGCATATTGTAAAGTGGTCTGAAGTAAGTATAAACTACCAATTTAGTGTTTGCGGCCTTGCTGCTTTGCCCTCTCTGCTTGTCGAAAGAGCAAACCGTCGGCCTTCTGTTATCTCGCTCTCTCCCTTCAAACAGCCCTCTGGGCGGACCCCTTTGGCGTCTCTATTCTTCTTCTCACCCTTAATTCTACTATCTCCCTCCACTCACACGCTCTCTCCGGGACCTCCACCTGGTAGGAACCACAGTTCGGCGTTGAATAAACAACCAACTTGGTATTACTATACTACTTTGACTTCCACAGGGAAGACCCTCAATTCTATCACAGCTAATAGCTAGAACACTGGGGAACAAGCAATTTCTAGCTGGAATTCTTTCAACAGTATTTCCATCAGCTCAACCTACAGATTCTAAATTCGAAGACCATATTTGTCTATCACGTCCCGCTTTCAAGCAATCATGTCTTGTTTTTTGTCCTCCATCAAGGCTATTCCTGCCGAACGCCCACTGGGATAATGTTCAGACGAGCCCTGTAAATGGCTGTAATGCTATTCCTACAGGAATGTTAAGTATAACAAACGAATATTAAAAACAAACCTGACGTGCTAGCGAAATTATAGTTTGCAGATATAAAATCAGCGTCCAATGACGACTTAAGAGCAGCTCTCAAATTGGAAGCAACAGGAAAAAATAAAATAAAATTTCAGCGCCCAGTGTATAGTGATTTTGATACCCACTCAATACGGCGTCCGCTATAGCCACAGCTATCTACAGATCGCGCTGTGTATTACGTTTGTGGAAGTATTTATTTCAATAAGTTTTCCCTTTCGGGAAGCTGCCATTTGCAAAGCTCTACCATATTACCTCTCGTCAAGGTTCTGCTTCTTGGGGAGCATGCCAGCGAGTTCGCCACTGGCGTCCATCTCCTTCAGAATGTCCAGGCCTCCTATCAGCTCTCCGGATATGTACAGCTGCAAGACCAAGCTAGCCATCAATAGAAATTAGCACAAAATGCTTCAGTTTAATTATTAGTTCCAATGGATTACGAGTAAATAGTAGCTAATGATCGAACGACCTATATGAAAATGAACTGTGTCTTTTAACAACTGTTCACTCGGATCAAAGCCAAGGCGGGAAAACCCTTACAATACTCATACCAACAAAACAATTGGACATCATTGAAAAGGTAGCTACTGTATATATTCATTACCAGAGTGCATTTTCACAACTTGCTCTCCAGAAAAATAGTTTCTTTGTACGCTGATGGAGTTTCGTTGGTAACTCAAACTGCCTCCACGAGCAAACTGTAAATGTGAAATATGCTTACAGTACAAGTAAATACTATCTTATATTTAATTGTATAAACAAGTTCGGTTTCTCTTTGGGAGTAATTTTAAGAACATTTAAGAAATAAAGAAAGTAAGCTCCTCCTCAAAGCGTTGATATTTAAAGCCGAATACACACGTTAGGCTTCTGCTCTACTCCCGTACATCATAGCGAGTAAATCCATTGTTGGCTTTATTTTCGAATCTTTGTTAATTTGAAAGACATCCGAAACTTTACAAGCGACACCAGCTCAGCAAAGTTACTGAACGGCTAACATACTTGAAAGTTTTGCAGACGACAGCCACGCTTCTGTGGACACAACGAAAGAACTAGCTGGCGAGAGCACACGTTCATTTGACTGTCATGTAGACGAGCCTAAAGATTGACTAGCTTCAATAATATATGAACAGGTAAAAAGTTAATTATAAAAAATATGATCAGCTTGACGAGCTACCTCACTGAAAGCATTTTAATCAACATATATACCCGGTCTGAAGATTGAATTTATTATTATGCTGAATAGTAGCTACAGGCATCAGTACCTACAACAAAGACGATCTAACAGAGGAAGGAAGGAAGAAAGAAAGGACGTAAAGTACGGTATGTTGATAGAAACGTGAGTGAAACTTATGCACGAGGGTGTTATCAAAAATGATCAACGGGCATGAGAACAGCTCTTAGCGAAAACAAAGGAATAATAGAACAAAGCAACATCGGTAGCTAGGAGTATGAAAATGCAAAAAAAAAAAACAAAGTAGCCAGGTAAGAAAGACGTACCGAAGGCCTAGCTAAGGCTAAGGAAACCAGCTGGTTCCCGTAAAAAGAAGATGGGCGGACCTAATCCTGTTGAATGACAAGTTACATTTTTTACAGCTACCCCACTTCAGTGCGGAACTACTAACGGTCATGAAAAAAGTACCTACGGAAGAAGTCAATGGTGGTTCATACCTGAGGGTAAGTGGGCCAGTACCTTATCCAGAACTCCGGGACAGATTGACGGAGTAGACAATCTTACAGTTTTCACCGCATAACTCGCAACACGGCTGGCTCGTCAAGGTGACACCACGCCGACTTGGGACGTCGCTAAGAGATCATATGATTAGGTACAGCTGATGTAACTTACTTTGGACTGCAGTTACAAAAGAAAGATATCCTGGAGGCTTTACTAGGGCAACCCGGGGCGATGCTTCTCAGTACCAAACGATGAGTGAATCCAGCTAATCCCAATGGCCCAACCTCTGCCCTTTGACGAGAAATATAACGAAGTAGACTACCGTGAGCTACGAGACTAGACTCAGCATTAGTGCATACAATGAAATTTCCCGCTATTTCTGAAACGACGAAAATAAATGGCATTGTAAGGTATAAATTTCGGCAAAAACCAGCACCATAATATTGAGAAGTCATAGAACTCGTAGGAGGTCTATTAGTATGTACAGAAGAGGTCAGTGCGCTACTACCGACAGAAAAAGATGTAAAGTATCTATGAGAGATGAAGAAGGAAAATAGAAGACACCCGAAAGAATCATTCCTATAGAGGGTCCCTTCCGGGGTCCCCAACACGGGAGCAGATAGGAGTCCCATGGGATGAGTTACTTATCTGATAATCACCATTCGGCGGACCACTTCACGGAACAGAAGGGGAAATAAAGCGAATTTACCGAACCTTTCCAGCAGGGTCTGCAGCTGGATGCAACAGCCCCTGCTGAAAAGTTACTGAGGAACCCCTGAGAGACTAACTCCTTGTTTCATTTTTTATCATAGGTAAGTAGCTACTTCTAATTGAACCACTGCTAGTAACAAATGATTTGCACAGGGAAGATCAGCAAAGATAATTTGTCTCTGCCGAAATAAATGGGTTAACAAATGTGCTTCCTCTGGCAACGCGATGATGGAAAAACTTACGTAACCTTACAACCCAAACACACAGTAGGGGTTCGAGTCAAATGCAGCAACCTTTGCAATAAGGCTCGAGGGTTGCCCTGTTATGTGAGGCCCATTGACGTTCTGCCAGGAATAGGGTAAGCCACCTTCTCTCCTCATGGATCGAGGTCTGTCTATATACACTTCCCAAAACTGCTAATCAGTAGCTACCCCATGGACAACCCTCCCTCTCTCCAAGGGCTACAGACTAACTGGGTAAAGTGCAGTTAGATCCAGCAGCCACACCGTTATGAGTTACATACATAGTCACTAGCTATTCCTGGTGGGACACCAACCGCCAAGATTGCAGAAGAAGGCCAACTCCTTTAAAAAACCTACGAATATCCTGAGAGTAAAAATAAAAATAAATGGCATAATACGTAGCTAGCTAAATAAAAAAGAAGCAGAGATTTAACAAATCGTGAATAAAATACATTTGCCAAGACCACATATCTTCACCATGGGTAGCTGTAGCTAGTATAACTATTCGGGCATACGAGAGACCTAGGTACGGTAGATACGGGAAGCAGCTACATGTGCCTAACTGGCTTTACAAGCTTAGGATTGAAAGATCTTTTATCTTAAAACATCCCAGTTATGAATTTCATCTTTATTATCACTAGTCAGCACTGAGCTCGCACATGCAGTTTACAAGTTCCTTTCATAGATGACATTCAAGATTTTTCAAGATACTAGGTTACAACAAAAAGTGGTGTCTGCTCTACAACTACTGTAGTTCTTTTTTGCCACAATACTGGCCATACAGCATTTTGTGTTACGTGGGTGGCTCCCAATAAATATGATCCAATGAGTTAATTGGTACCAGCTGAGCCTGTGGAAATTTCCATAGAACATAAGCAATGTTCTTCAGTGATATCTCACAGCCGTATCATAACAAGTTTCCCAAGTTTCCTCTACTTAGCTAGTTATATACAGCATCGTCCAAAACTAAGGAGTAACTTTTTTTTTAACCATGCCAGGTACTTTATCTTCAGCACACTATTAGCCAGTAAGATGATGATTATTGTGTTAAAATTTGAGACATGTATGAAGGATAATAAAAAAGTAATGAACGAAAAGCTTTTCTCTTGAAATTTATAACGTCCAAAACTAATGGACAAACAAGAAAAAAATGCAATTAACTCAATATTTTGCTAAAAAGATTGAGCAAAATGGTGATGAACAATCAATATTTGGTAAATAGTCCCTTGCTTTCGATTACAGCTGCACATCGTCGACTAAATGACCGAATGAGACTCTGACAATCTTCAACAGTAATTTTTGCCCATTCCTCTTGAAGTTTCATCTAAAAATCTACCTTATTGATAGGGTTTCTTGCCATAACTTTCACCCCTAGTGTTTTCCAAAGATTCTCGATTGGATTTAGATCAGGACTTAGTGGTGGCCAATCTACACTTAGTAGATTAGTACACTTTACATTGAACTTTTTTTCGCCTTCACGTCATCTAACAAAGTTGTTACCGTCATTACCAAATATATTGAACTTTCTTTCATCACTGAAAAACACTCTAGCCCAAGTTTTAAAGGACCAGTTAACATGCTTGTTTGCAAATTCTAATCTTTTTTCTTGTTCTTGGCACGCACAAGCGGTTTCTTCTGTGGGCGTCTTGTAAATAACCCTATTTCTTGAAGGCGCCGAGAAACGGTCTGATGTGAGACGTTCATACATGTTGTGTCATTCATTTTCCTACTTATCGCAGGTGAGGACATGAAACGATTCTTCAATGACGTACGCTGGATGACTCTGTCCTGCCGGATTTTTTAGGGTCACCAATGCAGCCGGTTTCATTGTTTGACTTCACTATTCTGCCAACAACACTTTTCGAACGGTTTACCTTCTCAGAAATTTCTCCAATAGTGTGCAACTTGATATCTTGTCGCAGGATATAATCAACTTTCTGACGTGGTGCCATCATGGGACGAAGAATAATGTTTACAAATGGCAGTGTCAAACTTTGTCTTCGATGTAAATAAAGAAATACAGACTGAATAAGAAATTGACTAAATGTTTTTTTGTCTCTTAGTTTTGGACGTTATAAATTTCAAGAGAAAAGCTCTTCATTCACAGCGTTTTTTTATCCTTAATACACGTCTCAAATTTTAACACAATAATCAACATATTACTGGTTAATAGTGAGCAGCAGAAGAAGTATCTGGCATGGTTAGAAAAAAGTTATGCAGTTTTGAAAATTTGTCCTTTAGTTTTGGACGGTACTGTATATTATAATTCTGTCGATCCATGGTCCATGTGTCTACACGTTACGCTTTTCAGTTAAGATCGGGGAAAATTCAACTGGCTAGACACTGATTTTTGTTCGAAAGATTATCGGTCAGTTTCAAAGCAAAGACATGAAGTTCATTCACCCGTATCATATCTAACACTTTTCATTTTTTTCACGCTATAGTATGTTCAATTTGCTAGTGACGCACGACATTCTTCATAAGGCCAGATGCGTATCCAGAATACGCATCTGGAATATTTAGACAGCTCGACTCTAAAATACATTTTTGAAGCGACTGTGCGATATCTAAGGAAATACAATAACATCTCGAAAACAGAGTGATGCTGCTTTGACTGATGAAATTGGCGAGTCTGTTGTATAGCTATTGAATTACATAAAGCAGAAAAAAGATGGGCTACTGATCAATATCAAAGGGTCTTGTAAAATAGTGAAAAAAAAAAAAAAAATTGGATCCGCCTAAAAAACGTTGAAAAGTGTAAGATAATGAAGGACTATATCGTGGGCTTAGAGCCAGAAGTGGCTATGCCCATTTTTGGTGAAATCAGGTTCCACTTACAAAGTGGGTGCCCGTGAGGTATATATTCGGTGTCACAAGTGTTTATGCTATATGAATCTCTTCATTAAGAGATATGGCTTGGAAAGATATGGTATAGACACCCATGACACTAAAAATTTACTTCACGGGCACCCTCTTTTTGAGTGGAATCCGATTTGGCCAAAAATGGACATAGCCACTTCTGGCTCTAAGCCCTCGATATTATCTCTAAACTGAAGGAAACACAGCTGAGAAGAGGTGTGCAGATCCATAGGAGAACTATCGAGACACGATTCTTTTCTAACAGAACAAATGCGTGATTCACGAGTGAAATCAGAATACTAGAAAAGGTTAGACGAGGTGAAAGGCAGACGGACTGCGTAGCTACCGATACACATGGTTAGGCAGCGGACATTTGTTCAGACGGGGTGGGTTAAGTTAGAAGTGCTACCACAGGTTAAACTATGATAGGTAAATGGAAACATTAATTAACCGTGAAAGTTCCACAGGTTCCGCTAGTCTAAATTTAAGGAACCTGAAGAAATTCTACAGAACAGAAGTATTGTTCCTCAATTATGATGCAACCAGACCTGTATGATACATATGAAAGATTGAAAAATGTTCCAAGTGAATCGTTTATCTAAGGCCTGCAAGCAGTAGCAGCTTAAATTTCATTGACAGGTAATATCATGTATACCTCCAGGAGGCCCTGGCCCTAATTTTCCCCGCACCTAATACTGATGAAAGCATCACGGTCGTACTAAGTACTTAAGTCATGCAGAATTATAAAATAGATTAAAATACTGAATAGTTTTATACCCCGTTGCCCTGCAACGGCGATTCAACAAAGGGAGGAACTAGGGATATATATAATGTCGACAACACATGGAGCCCATGCTGGCATGCCCGGAAGTGTTCCAACTCGGAATCAATGCACATGGAAACAGCAAGTTGGCAAAGAAGAGGAAGAACAGCGGAGAGTAAAACAAGTGGGATACCTTTGATGATACTTCGGATGAGGTTCAGTTCAGGAGGCGTTATGCACGCCACCCATCTTGTGCAAAGGTGATGCTGCAGCCCGTGAGCAGCGGAGTGGCTAACAGCGAGTTATCACAAAAGTTTTCGTAGCCGCTCAAAAGAGGTGTATCTGGGACTTTGAGTAGGCATCCGTCGAGTACGTTTTTAAATTCCGCGGTCTCTGTACCGGTGATATGTCGAAAGTGATGCGGCATTTTGTTGAATAATCTCGCCCCTCGGACCACAAAACTACTAGAATACTTTGTGGCCATTGCATCACCACCAGTATTGATCGGAATTCGCACTTCACAAGTGCGACCAGTACGGTTTGAACTTTGAATGTCTGGCCTGGATTCGCCCATTGATGTTGACAGTAATTCCTTCTAGAATTTTAGAAGCATATATGATGGTAAAGCGCTCGAAATTCCTTTGAATGGAGTAGATTTGCAGTTAAGCAAGTCTTCCTGATAAAAGATAACAGAGGAGTATGAAATTGGAAGGAAATCAAGTGGGCGCGCGGAAGATAAGACATCTTGAAGGCTTAACTATTGCCAATGTAACCTACAGGGTCCCCGGGGTTGCTGCTTCCCACAACATAAGATGGCGAATCTAACCCTATGCCCCCGTAGGGCTAATGTAGCTAATGAGTACACAATGGTCCATGTATAGAGTATCCCGTGAATCGAAGTTGTTGAAACTGGCCATCAGTTCCAACACACTGGACACACTCAGTGACTAACATCGGAGCAACTTACCACACTTGGGATTGGTGGGGCTGCCTTTCATAAACAAGATGCAAGGAGCAGAACTGATGAGTTTCTTAAGTCTCTCATTGATATCTTGAGGAGCGCTGTTCTGAACGGGAGCCTCGCTGGCTCCACCAGTGCTGGTCAGTGAAGCCTTAGCTGCCTTATGGAAGAAAAAGATTAAATTAACTCACCATCAAATGAATTACAGGTCTATTCCAACACAATTTTTTTAATTATAATAGCTAACTAGTGTTTTGTTTTTATGTTAGGTAGGCTTCCTACCTATTTAGTCATTAGTCACCAGAAAGAACACAAATGTAGTGAATAATTACCCATGTCACACTATAGTGAATTTATTATAAGACAACTGTTCTCCTTACGTTCAAGCCTTAGCCAAGGATGATGAGACTGCACACAGTTAACCCACGGGGCGGGGCCAAGCTGCGGTGCACCATGGGTAATGAGGCTTGTGGTGTCACAAAATTCAAGTACGGTAATACGCAGCCATGTCACGATGTTTCTTCATCATTTCATTTGGGCCTCCAGAGTGTCCTACATGTCATACAATCTTTATAGTTGCACAAACATACGCATCAAAGCATCTGCGAAGTTTTTTTTTTTAGCTTTCTGAAGGATCAAATTTTGAAAGAACGTTGGTTAAAATGCTGTTAAAAGAGCACATGGATTCAACCCGGCATATGCCCGCATGTTTCAGAAGCACTTTTGGAGCAAAGTTTATCGTCCTTAAAATGCAATAAATTAAGTGAGTTTTATCGAGAGTAATATGGCATTCTGAAAATGGAATCATACCTATGACTGAAGAGTGAGTGAAAACCTTCATGGTTTCGATTTATTCTCGTCTCCTACCAATGACCTGCTATTCTCTATAATTTCAAACCGCTGCAACAAAAAATGGTTCAGAAGAGCATGATTATACGCCGGGATAGACGAACGTTTAACAAAGATATGTTTATAAAACATTAGAGTATCAGAGAAACAAATTCCTTTTCTTATGGCAAAGTAATATGAAAGCAAAAGTCTATACATAATATGTAGCAGCCATACAATTGCTCGGTAAAATTAGAAAAAAAAACATCAGGGTAATTCCACGCTCATGTCAACCTAAGGCGAAAATTGAAAATTCCTGAAAATTTACTTAAGGTAGGTTTTATATAAACCAAGTTAAAGCTGAAGACCTCTACTTTGAGAATATGAAAAGAAAACACAAAAATATTAAACCAAATTCTTGTAACACTTAGTGAAAGATGAACAATTTTGTAGAAAGCTTCATACAGTCAGTAAATGCAACAGATTCTACTCATAATTTTCCATAGTAGCTACTCAGTGAACATTGTATTTACTTCAAAACTGTTACATAGCGATTGCACTGGGAAGCCAATCATAAATTTTTAATAGTCAATTGAAATAATTATTATCGTGGTAAGTTATAGCTACATATTGCATGTTCACATATAAAACATTATTGTTGAAATAAGTTATAAGACCCTAGGACTACCTAAAGATTGTTTTATTGCTTTATTTATATAATCTTTGGTAAGAAATTGAATTATTCGCAGTGTAACGATCGTCACGACATTTTTGTCATAATCGTCACGGCGCTTCTTTGGCTTCTGAGGGAATATGGTAGCTAATTGCACCTAACGATACCTCTACACATTTGGATAGCCTAATCCATCATCTAAAACTCCTATGTAAAGTATTCAGATATCTTTTTGTACTTTCAGAGAGTTTTGCACTTTTGTAGCACTACTTAGGTCGAACTCAGGGTTGCATCTGTGTAACGATCGTCACGGCCATTTTAAAAGTAGGCATAAATAGCTAATACAACAATAATCATAGAAAGTTGGGAATATTTCATTAGCATTATTAGACACTGGTACTATTATGGTAGAAACCATATCAATCTAATCATACAACTTAAAAGGTTATAAGCTAAAGATTGGCAATAAATATGTTCCGAATGTAACGATCGTCACGGTGGAATGACCCATTAGCTACTATACGCTGCGCGCGTTACAGCAGTAGGTATAACAGTAGAACCGCGTCCTACTTACGTTAAATAATTAGTAAAAAAAAATCACCTCACCGTATTCTCCACACCTAAACTGTCTTTCGGAACGATGTTGTTGAAACTGGCGAATGTTTAATCCATAATTTTTCCAATGATGCTGTAGCTTTCACAATTACGAGTGGAGGATCTGTTAACGACGCGTACGCGACGGCACAGCTTAGGGCCACATTTTACAGACACTCTTCGAAATGACAAAATTTTATCTTTCTTCAAGCTAAAAAGTTCAAAATGCTTAGATACGTATTTTTGTGTAACTATAAACATTGTATGACATGTAGGATACTCTGGAGGCCCAAATGAAATGATGGAGAAATGTAAAATAGCTGCGTATTACCGTACTTTAATTTTGTGACATCACAAGCCTCATTACCCATCGTGCACCGCAGCTTGGCCCCGCTCCGTGGGTTAACCTTGTGTAGTCTCATCATTCTTGAGCCTTAATCTATGTGCCACTGACCTAAATCCCGCGCAATAAATTGAGGTGGCCTACCGGTATTTTTAATTTACTCAGGACACCAATTCCAAGATGTCACGTTTGACAGCTGAGCACCGATCTAGAGCAATAGGGATGATTTGGATGCTCACAACTAGCAATTTCTAACTTAGCACAACGCGTCATGAAGAAACTGGCAGTGTTGATGACTACCCCAGGTCTGGACGACCAGCAGCACAGTCTGGACTACAGGCCATATCAGAACAAGAAGGCACATTGGTCAAGAGTAAAAAATAATATGGGTGTTCAAAGGAAGGTTGTCTCATAAAAAATTGGGGCATGATGAGAGGAAAATATCTCATGACGCACACTTACATCAACTAGAACAATAATTAACTAGGAAGTCAAATGTGGCCTAAATACTAATATTTACCTACCGCTACCTTGCAGCACCACATTTGTAAAGCTTTCAAGTCTAGATATGAGCTTAGGGAACAACTTGTAAATAAATTTTTTACGTTATGTAGCAAGGAACTTGTTCCTCCTTGTACAAAATATGAACACAAACTGTACTCTCTTTTTCCACTACTGGGTAGCAGATAGCTAGGTTTATCAGTGTCTTACACGAGAATAATGCCTAGCTGTGGCTCATCACAGGTGATGGGCGTTTTCTACTTAGACAGCACTGTAACTATGGTACCGTTGGAGGTGAGAGGCACATCCTAAGTACCAGTAGTACACAGAACAGTACCCATATATAGCTACATATAACTGTAGCGAGGTAGCTACAAGTCAATCTGGGGCAGGGCATAAGTGACTACTGCACTGTCTTAACATATCACATACCGGTACTAGACCCTATTTCACTGTAGTTGTACCATCACTAGCTAGTTATTATTAGACTTAGTAATTTACCACTCTAGACGCTCACTAGCTAGTACTGTACAAAGATTCTTCTCTCTAGGTAACTAATGCATCTACTAGAATATTCAGTTGGGGATTTTGGGCTCACCACCGTCCCTCAAAATGTAGCCTAGTCTTTACAGATGTCATTGAGTTAAAAAATTGGAGAAATAACAGAGAATTAGCAGTACAGTAACTCAAATATACATGAATTTCGTACCCCAGTGGCAACCTTGCTCACTGGAGCTCTTTTGCGCCAGAGTTCAAGTCCAAGCCAGGGAAGGGACGAGTCCCGAGTCTTGGGAATACATAGCATCAGCAATTCTTTCACTTGTAGTTATTGAAGGGGCACAAGCCTTCGGGTTGGGGGTGCAGTTGTTGATTGGCTAAACCATCAGTATAACGCCATAGCCCAGATATTCTGTGGTTGACTGCAGCCAGACACTCCTCTGGGCACCAGTGGGTATTTATCTCGAGCACGAACAGTGCAGGTAGGTTTGATAGTTGAAGTGTGCAATCAGGCAACTTACATTTACCTATAACATATGCTCAGATGAAATAAACTCTAGTGTGAATCAGTCGAGTGGAGTGCTGCATAGCAGCACTCTCTCTAGTCAAGGTCAGCGTGTTTTTCCTTTTCTTTGCTGCAGCTGCAATGGGAGATGCATATGTGAGCTGGCGCTCTGTCCTACATGGCGCACAGTCCGTAATATTTTTTCTGATATAGCTACTTATTCCTAAAGAACACTGAATAATTATATAAGATTTTATTTTGAAAATGTGAATACTTCATTTGCTTTATCAAAATTTTATGGTAGGGTCAAAAGAGTGGCAGTTCTTCAGAATAAAGCTTTGTCTGACTTCTTTCTTAATGGTGTAACCTGAAAATTTGTAGACAATCTGAAAATGGTACAATCAGGGTTAGAGGCAATCAGCACAGGCAATAGCACTTGTGGGTATCATGTACGAGGAAAAACAAAACCCTTTATGAACTAGCTCACTAACCACTTTCTTAACAAGGGTAGTGAGGTCGCCAGGCTTGGCCCCATCAATTCTACCCAGCACTGTGGGAGCAGCGCCATCCTGTGGCGTGCTGGTAACAACAACGGTTGGGACTGCTGTGATGGCCAGCTTCTGGCTCACCTCGGGCACCTCTTCAGCCATGATGTTGCAGTACACAACATTCTGTAAAGCAACTTCAACTGAGCATACTGAAAGAAGCAAGTAGCTTTATGTAATGATGCATAATTCAGTAAATTTAATTTGTTCCTGGAGGCAGTCTCACAATGAAAAAAGTTTTAGCAACATTAAAAAAAGGTGGCGATAGTGAGTTGGTAGCAGCAACAAGGGTGACCGATCGCATTTTACTCAAACCTTAATATTAGCTACTAAAAACCATCGGAGCTAGAAAGTTGAGAATTTTCACTTACCTATATAAGCTGCTTCAATGCAGGTTAATGTCAATTTGTGTAAAGGCACGTTCATTTGCATTAGCTAAGTTAAATAAAAGAAAACAGTGTGATGGACCCCTTAGTACCTTGGGACCGACCAGGGCCCGGCAAACCCCGGCCATTTTCATCATCCCGGCGCCGGTCTCGACCCCAGTTTATCGAATAGCTATGCAGTAACGTCTCTGTAATTCGTTAGGTTTTCAATAATTCAGGTGCTTTAGTAGTTCGGCATTGACAGGCTTTCCACATCATTCCTGTACTTCGGCATGAAATGCCAAATTAGAGATCTAAATTTCGGAGAGCGTCTTCCCAAACAGTGCCCAACCTCCCTAATTCGAATTTTACACATGTAGGTAATTCGGTGAAACAGCCGAATTGCAGAAATGGCTTCCAAAACATGGCGCCACCTGGCATTCGGAAATTTAAGCGTCTGTTCATTTAACGTGATGATAATGTAGCACACTATGTAGCTACATTTTTCTCTAGGGATGGATTTAATCTACATTCAATAGAATCCCGACTTACGAATCCCCGACTTACGAACTTTTCTTGGCATAAAAATTACGCACGAGATACCAACCTCTACTTGACTTACGAACCTGGGAGATTGCAAATTCTTATTTATGCATTGCACATGTATTTTTGTTTTATTAAGGAACCCGGAACCCAACTCATTAGTTCTCTAAAGGGAAAGACGATCAGTCACGCCAGTCGAAATTCTCAATGGAAAAACGTGCTGCCACGCGCGTAACTCAGGATGCCGTTCACCGCGTTCTTGGCGAATCACAATTCCAATGGGGCATACGGTACCTAAACTGCATACCTACTCCGGCTGCACGATTCTTAAAGCTAACACGGGAAGGATTGGCTGTGAATACTGATGAGCAGTACATAGGGAAACATTAGTCCGACTTACGAAGTTTTCGACTAACGAATCTCCTCCTAGAATAGATAAAGTTCGTAAGTCGAGGTTCCACTGAACATGTGCATGCAGATGTATGCATTGTATATGTACATACCTACATATAAATAGGTGCTGTACATAAGCTCCCCTCCACACTTTAGTTCGGCTGTGCTCGCGTAGCCCTTTGCTAAGCGTAGCACTGTGTTAAAACGGCCTTCAGCCAATGAAGTATTCATCCGAACCAAAAAGCAGTCACCAGATTCCACTAAATAATATCATGTATATTTATTTCTTTCTCAGAAAATGATATACTCCGTCCGTGTCTATCATTACTTCGCTATAAACTGTGTAGCTATTCAATGTTTTCATCACTGTTCTTACGCTTACCCTCAACCTAAGCTCTCTCTCTTAATATTATTTTGAATATTAACCTTGTGTTTGTTACGTATGCATTAGGATATAAAACCACCAAGGGATTCAGCTCGGTGGATAGTAAATCCTTCTCAAATAACTCAACAGCCTATCTCTTGCTTACGTTCT
>LQNS02278094.1:60424511-60434635 GCA_001587735.2 Parhyale hawaiensis | reverse complement strand
ACTATGGTTGCCGATTTATAGACGGGTTCTCTAATTCGTAGATAGGTATAAGGTGCCGAACTATAGAGATGCTCTCCAAATCGGCAAATTATGCCGAAATAGTGACGGAGCGCGTAATTTGGTTAATTCATTATTTCGGAAACCCCAGACCTCCGAACCATTCGAATTAGAGAGACATTACTGTAGGTAGCTACTGCTTACCCAGGCCCAGGCTTTTCAAACTGTGAAAAGCGGGGGTTTGACGGGGATTTTGGGGGGAGGGAAGGAAAACACTAACAAAGCAATAAAATAAGTTTTCTGGAGGAAATTATTTTTTTTTTGTCACTGCAAGAATCCTTAGTAGATATTCGCTAGTTAATTTAGTTTACTTTCGTAGGGTCAAATTTTTCCCATATCTTTACTTTAATTCGCTCATTTTTCCATGTATAATTCAAATCTGAAGTCCGTTGGCGGCGGTCTGCTCTACTTTTTAAGATATTCGACTTTTAAGTTCCCATTGTTTTTCTACAGGGAAAAAATAACCTTAGTTGCACAGTATAAGGGAAAACCTCTTCTCATATGTTTCTTTTGGGTAGGGTCCGTAACTTAGGTTAGGTTCCTATGGGAGTCACTGTGTATTTACTACCATACAAAAACAATGGGAACGTCAAAGTTAAACATTTCGAAAACTACAGCCGACCGCCAAAAACAGACCTCACATATGAATTTAACATCAAAAATTGAGTGGATTCAACTAAAAATCGTGGAAAAAATTGAACCCTACCAAGAATGACCGTATCGAAGGCTTTCAAAAATCCCAAACAACTGCAAGATGATACTCAGAATCATTTAATGTTCTTTAAACAGATTAAGAGAATGATAGGACTGCATTACAAGTAGACTTCTGCTGGAGAAATCCCAATTGATTCTAATATATAACTTCGTTTTTTCAATGAAATTGTTTAGTCTGAGAAAAAAACCTTTGCAAAAATTTTATTAAAAAATGACAGAGTAGCTAGATATCAATTGGTAATTTCCAACTTTCGATTTGTCTAACTTTTATGAATTGGAATGAGACGAGCAATTTTGAGACAGCCTGGATAAGTTCCTACTGATGCAGAATTATTAAGTCAGCAACACAGGAACTAAAATATAGGACAAACGTTTATATATAATCACAGGTAATGACGTGACATCACTGCCTTTGTTAGGAAATTACAATAATTGAACTAACTTCAAGGCTGTTCGTGTCTAACCACACAAACGAGTCACGTACAGCAGAGAGGTAGGCTTAGCTTATAGCTGTTCGCTCTACCACAGGAATGCTAGCATTTAGATTAGCAGCAACTGATGAGACATACTTATTGAACACAGTAGCTATATGTGACGACCGTGTGATTTTAGCACTGTCATACGCAGGGTTGCGGAGTCGGCCGGAGTCAAAGGTTTTGAGGGGGAGTCGAAATCTCACTTGCTCTAGGAGTCTGAGTCAAAAATTTTAGTTCGACTCCATGATCCCATTTATAAACAAATATTCAATTCTAAATTTTCAGTCACAAATTAAAAAAAAATTAAATGTGGATATTTTTTGCACATTTCTGTTTTACAGCTATAGCTACCATGTATTTTCCTATTCCATATGATGAGGCCATTGAGAAAATGTTAAGTAGAACTTTTGCACTTTGTACAATATGCGAGGGGGCAGAATGATCAATTTTAGACCGATTGTTCTGAACACATTTTGCCCTGACAAATGTTTTGATTTAGGCCTTTTTTTTCAGATAATGGGAAATTATAAATATAGCTGTAAATATGAATTTTTTCTAAGTTTCAAAGGAATAGAACTCAATGAGTTTTCATGATAGAAAAAAACAATGACAGTTTTGGAATCCTTGAAACTGTTTGGACATGAAATTGAGGACATCAGGACATTAAAAAAAAAAATGGGTAAAACTTTTGCACCTGGTACATTATGTGAGAGGGAGGGTGGCAAAATACTCAATTTTCTAACGATTATTCTGAAATTTGCACAGTGTATGCATTTTTGAAAAAGAAACACATTTTACTACCACATTTTTTATGGAGGGCTTAATTTTTGAGATAATGGAAATATATATGAACATATACCCATGCATTTTTTTCTAAATNTCAAAGGAATAGAACCCAATGAGTTTTCATGCTACAATAAAAACAATGACAGTTTTAAAATCCTTGAAGCATTCCTAAGAAAACTATACAGCAGGATTTTTCATTTTAGCCCTTTTTTCAATGCAGCCCAAAACCGATTTTCCCCCCTATATTTTAGTTAGGTACCTAGTGATTGGACAGAATAAAGAATGGAGGGGCCAGCTCAGTAGTTTTGTTAAGAATGTTTCAAGGATTCTAAAACTGTCGTTTTTATTGTAGCATGAAAACTTATTGAGTTCTATTCCTTTGAAATTTAGAAAATATGCATAGGTATATCTTTATACTGTATATACCTACTTCCATTATCTCAAAAACTAAGGCCTATATCAAAGACATTGTAGGAGTAGAATGTGTTTCTTTTTCAAAAATACATACACTATGTAAATTTCAGAACAATCGGTAGAAAATTGAGTATTTTGCCCCACCCCCTTGCCCCCCTTACATAATGTAGCTACCAGGTGCAAAAGTTTTACCAAAATTTGTTTAATGTCCTCATGTCCTCACTTCAATATCTCAAATGATGCAAAATATCATTGTATATGTACAATACATCTAGGATCTTCAACTTTATACATATATACCTATGTTTATACTAGCAAAAATTATTTGGACAGGTTTTATGTTTACATCAAATATCTACTAGTTGGACCTAGGAGTCGGAGTCGGGAGTCAGAAAATTTCGAGGACCAGTAGTCTGAGTCGGAAATTCTGGAGGGCCAGGAGTCGGTGTCGGAAATTCTGGAGGGCCAGGAGTCGGAGTCGGACCTTGAACCCTCCAACTCCGCAACCCTAGTCATACGCTAGGAGAGCGATACACGTCCCTTTAGCACCGTCAGGCCTGATTACCTCATTGATGTAGCGCCAGGTGTGTTTGGCATTGCTGGCACACGTGTTGAAATGGTCCCTATAGAATGAGGCTTTAGTGTTGCTGATCATTATACTAACTCTGTGTTTGCGGAATCTCTTATAAGTACTCCACGTACATTGGCCTGACTACAGAGTCTGTACAGTCGCTGCTCGTAATCTATTGCTCACGAAGATATTGCGTAAGTCAAGGGCATGCAAAGCGCTTAGCAGATATTTTTTTGTTCCGCAGTACACAACTTTTGTCGTCCGGTCCACAAAAGTTGCAACCCTGTCACTGAGGGCAGTGACATCAACCCAGGCACCACTCCCGACTAGTTGAGCTACATTATGTTCAAGAGCGTCGAGCGCTGCACTGGAATGATCCCGAAACTGTACCTCAAATGAGCTTCGTGCTCTGTGCTAGTGCATCAGGAATCACACAGAAGGTGGGAAACTGATCACTAATATCAGCAGTAATTATGTCAAACGAGCACAGATTTAATAAATTGTACCATCTGTGGTCAAGTACTGAGTCTGACATGTCAGTGATCCTGGTAGGCAATGTAATAGCTACCTTGTATAAAACATTGAGATCTAAACTCCTGGTCACATGAAATTCCTAGCCACAATATTTAACCACAAGGGATTTAGGTGGGAGACAATATTCGCAAAAAATGAATCGTTAAATGAGTCGAGATTGGCGCTTAAAGGCCAATAAACACCAGTAAAACAGTAAACTCTATTCATGATAGCCACTTGCACAGCACAGGTTTCATATAGGCTAGCTCGCTAGTGACACAACGTCCAGTAATCGAGCCCGTAGTGTACTCCTAACTAGCACACTAACACCACCACCACGTCTATGGATCTGTACAGTGTGAAATGCCTTACAGACCGGGGTACCTATGAGGGAAATATTCGACATCTTCCAACTAAGTTTCAGTCAATATTATAGCTAACAGCCGGTTGTACCTGCAACGAGTCAATAAATATTTAAAATTCATCCATATATTTGCGGACCGATCAAATGTTTAAGTTCACTAGGATAAGGCTAGTTCATCTTGAAAACAATTTGTTGCAGTTGACAGGTTAAAATAGGTACAGGTGTCACAAGTGAGCTGAAAGTCAGGGTCTATATCTCGTAATACAACCAACCATACAAAGAACACTTGTTTACACTAGTTACAAAGTGGGCGCTTAGCGACCACATCCCCGTTTACCACCGCGTTGGGCTTGTTGAGAAGATCTCGATCGCCTCTTCGTAGACCGTCTTGAAGTTTGGTTAGGTTCGGCTCCTGCACTCCCCGCGCTGCTTACAGTGGCCCAGAGCCGGTGTGAATGGTAGCGTCCTGACTGTCAATACACGAGTCCAAGGAATCATCAGTTAGCACTCGACCAAGTGAGTGTTGAAGCCGACGATACTTCGCAGAACTTCCCGCCGAACAATCCCCCTGAGTCCGTAGGGAAGCAGGAATCATGGTTTCAACTTTAGGTGGTGCACAATTTTCAAACCGGATCCTGGGAAGACCATTGAGTTCGTAGAAAAAATTTAGTACTTCTTCAAATTTAGTGCCTGCTTCAGTGCACTTCAACATCGCTAGCATAGTGCAAGAATACCGTATACAGTACTCTAATTAGATGATTTGTCTCTAGACTACACTTCAACACAGAATCCGCATAGCTAGGGCAGGGTTGGCGAGAGTAGGTACGCTGTAGAAGGCTGCGCGGCAGGCCGGCAGCGGCCGCTGAGTTGGTCTGCTTGGCTCTACTAGCTAACGGCTGCGTTTCAAGTTCTTCTTTAGGAGTGAGGAACGACATGGACAGAGTGTGGTGGTTTCGCTTGCAATTAACACACTTCCTCGCTATAGCCGTGCAGTTTTTCCACGTGGGGTCTAGAGACGAGCAAAGAGAGCCCACAATAAAGATAGGTGCTTCAGGACAATCTTGAGTAGCATGGGTTTCGACCTAGTAGCGATGGAGACAACTCTGAAGGGGCACAAAGACCTCGCTAATCTCAGTTCCAGGGATAAAATAGCAAAATAAAAATAGACCCAGCTCTAGGCTTTACAGGCCATTCTTGCATCTTCAAAGGCAATCTTCAGGCCCGTAGTGCTCTGAAACTTCACCAGTTCGACTGGTCTGGCCTACGGGTTTCTCGACGATAAATCACTTTAACATCTTCCACTTCGTGCTCATAAATAGTAGCCTTCAACCGACGCACTACAATGCTTCTCTTTGCCTTAAGTTCCATTGGGAGCACAGCTTCGCAGTCAATACGGACAGTTCAGTAGCTACTGCAACCGAAAAGAACTTGTCAACATCTTCTATGCTCGGACATAGCACTTGGTAGCCATCTTGGTTTGTGAAGAGCTTGGTCACTTTTACACGAAAATTTTCACAAAGGTCTAGCAATTTATTCTTTGTCGCAGGGGATACTGTACACTTTTTTTATCCTTATTTTCGCCATTGTTACGACTGCAGACTAGAATGACACCAATAAAAAGGCGAGAGCATCAATGGGGTCAGAGCTCTCACAGGCACGTCCGAACAGCACGACCAAGTCACAGGCTTCAACTGACCTAGGTGTACTGTAGTCCTAATCTTAGGTTGAGGTCTCCCCAAGACTACTAAGCCCCAAGGACCTGGGAAACAGACCAATTCACATGATCATGTTTATTTAATGGACAAGTCAGCCAGAGGACCCTGGTATCCTACCTAGAGCACATCTTCCTGCTATCAACTCGTAGTAGGGGACAATGATTTGCCCAGACAAAAACTGGCGACTTATTCTTGCCTCCAACAGACTGTTTCCCTTCGAGGCTGAGGGCCAACACTGCACACGTACCCTGCGCACTTCTGAAAGCTTCAGAGAGTTTTAGACATAGCTAACTCCCAAAGGAGCTTAAAAAAAACTATCCGTGTCACAGGCTTATCAAAAGACTCGAGACACTACCCATGTGCAGCAGTCTCCGTCCGATGCCTCCTGAAAGCCTACTCTGAGGCTAGGTCCGAAAAGGTCCCCAGGGGACCTACGCTTAGTCTCCAGAGCAATACCTACTTTGAGGCACGGGACATTATTGGTCCTTGATTACCTGCTCTAAGGCAGAGTCCAAATAATTCGCGAAGACCTGGCGCCCACGCGTCTGTAGAGGGGACGAAGTTCACGCTCGAACTTATCGAACTACTCAATTCCCACACGACTGTAGTCAGCAGAGACTGTATCACATGTCGGGTTATAATTGCTCGTCTATCTGCCCCACTGGGATGTTGCATCCCGAAGCTAAGTTCAGATGGTTTAGAAGTAAAAGGTCACATCAACAGGTTGCTGTTTACTAGAGCTAAGTCCACAATCGGAGCTGCAGGGCCTCTGCAAAATTTCTACCAGCGTGTTCTCTCGGAATTAAGACCCGCATGGTCCTAGGGGTTGCACCTCAGCCCAAATGGACTGCTCCATTATGGGACTAAGCTCAAAACAGGTTACTACCGTAGCGGAGCCAGCCTGCAGTGGATGGCACAATCCCTGATACTGGACAAGAGATGGGTCATTACTGAATTCTGCTAAGTCCCAACCTCCTGTGTGGGGGCCGGAATTGACTAGGTTTTGACCCTGTGTAAATCTGTTGAAGTCGCATTGACCAGTAGATTTTTATTTTATTATTATTTTAGTTTTAGCCACAAATCAAGTGGTCACTCTTGTATTCTCATAAGGGAGCAAGAGTGTACCTCCCGTTATTTTTTATGATTATTATCTTTTTTTACCATCTGTGATTTCCAGACCTGCCGGCTTCTCGGTGCCATTTTAGAATCGGCCCAGATCGAGAATCTGGCCCATTTCAGCCTTTCAACTATTGGAGAGCATCCCTTTTCCAGGGAAAATCGCTCTTTGGCGACGTATAAGCCCTCCATTAAGTGCAGGGCCACACTCTATGGCGGAATACCTATATGCTTTGTGGGATTGTTGGGGCACTACGGCCTACCAACCAAGTCTTAGGGCAACAATATATTTGGTGGAATTATTAGGGCGCAAGTGCCTACCACCCAAATATATCGCTGTGCTAAATGGAATTGTGTGTGTTGGGTAACGAGGGCCTAAAATCCAGTCTTTGATGTTACGTTAACAGGTGGCTCAGAAAGCCCATAAGGGCCACCACCGCAAAAATTGTAAATCATCAGGCAATATACTTCACGGAATTGTTAGGGCCACTAGGGCCTACCACGAAGTATTTAAGCAAACAATGTAACTACTTGTTGGAATTATTTGGGCACAAATGCCTACCACCAAGTATTTGGCTATTCCTCTATTCCGAAGAACAACGAATTACTGAAACTTTAATTCAATTCACAGAAGTGCAAAAACACCATCACCGGTCACAGGTCTTCAAGAAAAACAGCTACTGCAGCTCTGTGAATACAGAGAGACATGGGTTAAGGAACAAAGATGGCGGCACCGTAGGCCCACTACACACCAAACACTGTCTCCGAAACGTATCACTAAAACAGTAAAAACACATTTCCTAACAGGAAAACCGTATTAGAGCACTAATAAACAGTAAGGGAGATATTTCTCAAGCTCTAACATCGATACGGTAACTATGTGAAGACACAGTAGCATCTGAGAAAAGAGCAATGATGGCAATGGTAGCAATAGCGCGAGTCGTAACAGAGTGAGGAGTGCTGGTGCTGGGACACTGAGGTACCAGGTGGGCGGGGCCTAAAAAATAGAGAAGAATACCAAAATCTGTCTAAAAACAGGGTTAGGTACTCATCGAAACTGTCTAAATGACCATTTAGATGCCCCCAGAGTTGGGCGCTGTCGTGGGTCTGGTGCTATGGACAGATGTGTTCTGTCGGAGCAAGCTAGTGAGAAATGCTATAGTCAAACTAGAAATTCTGACAACCGGTTAGTAGGTTTTGGTCGCCTGGCTATTTGATTTTGATTGCCCCAGCTGTTTGGTTTTGATTGCCCAGGTCCTAGCTATTTGAATTTTGGTCGCCGCGGCCCAGATCCCGGCTCTGGCTTTTTGATTTTTGGTTGCCCCCGTTCCGGCCTGTCTTTCCTAAATCCTTTCCCCGGTTGGTCTGTATTAGTACTTTCACTGTTAGGAGAATCACTGCACTGTGATAATAATAGCAACAAATGGTCAATAATGTAGCTATCTGAAATAAAAACAAACTGTGTAGGTATGGTAGCTGTTAGGTAGCTATATGATATGTTTCAGGCTATTAAGTTGAGTAAAAGTAACAGTGAGATGGACCCCTCGGTACCCACCTAATGGGGTGTTTCCACTAAAGTGTTATGAAGAATTATCACACTGCGATAATAAACTGTGATTTTTTGCCCCTTACTTCCTTATTACTCACAAATAAAAGGGTTTGTAGTAAAATGCTTTCAACACATTCATCCTAGTTGCTTCACCAACGTTTCTGGCAAGTTTTAAAGAATTTCATCAGAAACTTAAGTCTCCAGCATCAAAGTTGTGGGGCTTTGGTGAAACTCTAAAAAAGTGTTTTTTTTTTTTTTGTGGAAAATTGTCACTGTTTTTAATCAAATACTTAGAATGACCGTCATGTGTTTATAAATATATATCTATATATTAATACGCTAGTACCTACCTACCTACATACCTTTTGGGTCACGCTCTTCATCATTATTAGATAGAAGGAAATACAAGCTTTATTCAGTTCGGGAAGCTGGCGTATCTGTGATACGGCTAGTGACTTATCTCTCGGCCACAGGCCAGGTCTTTTTAATTGTTTTTACGCTCGAAATTTCTAAGAATAAATCTCTGGGAACCTGTACCTTGGTTTACTACCAAAGGAATTCCACGGGTCCAGTTAGACAGAGCAACGTATAAATATACCCCACGGGTCCACTTAGACAAGGGCAGCTTCAGTACGGTAATTATTAGCAGCAAAATAGCTGATCGCGTAAGATATCATACAGCGAATCTCGATGTTGTGATGTTGACGGGGAATTGCCATGGTACAATGCAAAGGTTTCACTGATTTATCAGAAGCGCCTTAAGCCAGATAGAGAGCATTTCACGGGTTCTGCTAACTTATGTAAATATTCCACGGGTCAAATGATACGCGGAGGTCAGCAGTCCTGTGCAGCTGGGCAAGGTCTTTTTTAAGCATTTTTATGCCCCTGGGCTTTTCTGAATGATTTTGTTGGGATCTGGAAAATTTCCATGTTGGGGTGGGCACAATGAGTGCCAGTAAAATTGTGAGACACAAAAGCTAGGCCCTAAGCAGTACATTCTATTTTCAAGGCCTCATTTCCAGTGAAGGGTGCGGGGGTGCGTTCCCCATGATCCTCCCCTGGCTACTCCACAGCAGGAAATTCTGGATATTATTGTCAAGTAAGAGGATGGATTTAATATATCACACACCGAGTCCCTGTGTTGAAGAACAAGTGTGGTGTTACCATGCTAAAATATGACCATTTCACGGGTCTGTCTGAAAGGCCTTGGAAAGCCATGAGTTTCACGGGTCCAGCTAGTATATATTTAGCCTATTTATTTAAATGTTCAGTGTCACGCTCTTAACAAAATAGGCAAACATTAGCTCTGGCGGTCTTGGTTTCATCAGTGTATTCATCTGCTTGAAGACTGTGGTCATTCTGCCAAGCTTCATAGAAAACTGATAGGTAGAAAATATTACAAGTTGCAGATGATGGCACTCAAACAGTATATAGTGGAACCCCGTTTTCCCAGACAGCACGGGAGGAGCCCATTCCGGGAAACTGAAATTTCCGGGAAAACGAGAAAACTTCAATTCCCGGAAAAACCCCTTTTTGCAGTGGCTTGCTCCGCAGAGTACCTCTGTCGGTAGCACTTAGACTCGCATAGCCGAGGCTTCTCCATGACAGGACGACAGGTCAGGGTCGTCACACTCATATAAGACAGATAAGTACTCTTTTAAATTTTTCCATGATTTGCGAGGTACCGGTATTTCTTCAGTATTCACGCAAAAATCGGAACTGAGTTCGCTGTTATTATTATTATTATTATTAAATCACACCAGGCTGGCGACGTAGGAACGGAGAAACTCCATGAGGTTAACAAACCCCCACGCAACCAACCCAGCGGGTGGAGAAAACAAAAGAATGA
>LQNS02278094.1:60393539-60408605 GCA_001587735.2 Parhyale hawaiensis | reverse complement strand
CCCATGCACGAGGGTGTTCCCACACAGGATCAACGCGCATGGGAACAGCAAGTCGGGAAAGAAGAGTAAGAACAGATTGAAGAAAGATCAGTACGAGTAAAAGATGGGAAGGATGCGAAGTGGGCACGAAAAACAGCCGCCCGAAGGCCTAGCTAATGGCTAAGGTAACCTACACAAACCCCCTGGGGGCGCTACTCCCCATAACATAGGATGGGCGAACCTAACTAACCTAACCCTATGCGAACCCCATTACGCCCTTGCGCTACTGCCCCAGCGCCGATAGATTCGTATGGGTTCTCAAATAATTTTTATGCGCCCCTGATAATATTAATGCAAATAACTGGGAAAAAAAATTTATAAAACTGGGCAAAAAATGTGTCTTACCATATGCAATGTTAAATAGTTGACAAAATACTTCCAATACCTTGGGAAGTAACTCAATGAGTGGCAACACATCTCCTTGGTGCACGTTTTCAAAAATTCTGCCTCTGAAAAAAGCTATAGAGTGCCCGATGTGCACTGAAAATGAGACTCAGTATTAGACGCAATATACATTCCTGTTAATTCCATTATTTGATCGCAAACGTATTTAGTTATTCGTTAGTATTAAGAAAGAAAGAAAAATCATTTATTGTTCTCATATGGATACTGTGTCCAACAAGTTTAGGGCACCCGGCACAGCACCCTGAGGTTTCCAGGATATTGGATATAATCCAGCCTCAGTTTGGCCCCCTAGATTCTGCACCCGGAGTCTGCTATCCCCCCTTGCCTCTCTAGCTGCGCCTCTGAAGCCCACGGTTCTGAGATGGCGTGGGTGCATGCTGAGCATCTGAAATAAGCAATCTGGACATAAGGATATATAAGAAATTCATTCGCTGAATAGCTTTGTATGAGCTAAACTGATAATATTTTCAGAATTGTCAAAACAATTGTATTAACATCGCCAGATATATATATATGGTGTGAGGTGGCAAGTTGGAATAAAGCTAGCCCTTTGGAGCAAACGAAATATGACTGGGTTTATATCCCGCAAAGGTCTTAAATTTACAACTGCATAAAACGCGGTTTACAATTGCACAGATCGAATTTACAACTGCACTAAATGGGTACAATTGCACATTAGAGCTAACCCTTCACTTTCAAGAGCTATGGACACTGGAGATATCAAGGTCCTTCTGGACAAAGTTTGTAAAATTATTTATTTCTCCCCGGAGGAAAGTTTCTAGCGCCTTATGTTAATACATCTTATATCATAATACAAGTTCAATACAGGACTTCAAAAAGGCTTACGAATTAAGTTGCAGACGTGTGGCACAATAATACTACCGAACCTACAATCTAGACGAGGCTCGATTGCAGCCGCCCACCACCACTCGGAGCGGACAGGAGGTTGAAGAACCTACCCAACCTTGCAAACTAACCTTATCAGCATGGACTGCGGTGAGATGCAACATCTACGGAAAAGTCACTCAAAAAAAAAAAAGTTGAGGCGTGGGGCCCCAAGTATTGTGACAAGGATGGAGTTCGCCAGGCTTTACACAAGTTGCATATTCATGACTCGGTTATGCTATGCTATACCTACATTCTATACAAATCATACAGTAATAGGTTCAAGCATGGGCCAACTGTGAATTGCTTAGTGCATCATTATGCTAAATCAAAGGCTAAACGAAGCAAATTAAAGTACCATACTACACAGCCTACATTCTATACCGGTACCTACATTGTTGCATATGGCAGTACAGCAGAACTTCTAAAACAGAAGACAGGCGAATCTATCGTATTGGTTTCGGGAAAACTCCCAGTCTGGAGATAACCAAGTGTAAAATATTGCGCGAATATCTTCACCGAATTCAGTCCCAGCATAACAGAGGCAGACTTAGCAGTTATCGGCAAATGCAGAGTGCGCCGAATGGCAAGTCATCGGACCCATTTCAACTTAAAATTAATATTAGCTTAAACCACCTATTATTGTAAAATCGTTGAGTATTGTATTCTCAAACAGGTCATCCTAATATAATAAAACGCTTCTTGTATTTATTTACTTTGTGTCCGCTTCTGCGCCCCCAGGGGGTTTGTGTAGGTTACCTTAGCCATTAGCTAGGCCTTCGGGACAGCTGTCTTTCGTGCCCACTTTGCTTCCTTCCCATCTTTTATTCCTACTGATCTTTCTTCAATCTATTCTTACTCTTCTTTCCCGACTTGATCCTGTGCGGGAACACCCTCGTGCATGGGTTCCACGTGACTATCGTCACACTATGTGTCCCTTGCTTCTTCCTCTGTTAGATCGCCGTTGCTGTGGAGACGGAGACTTAAACTACTCAATATAATAATAATAATAATGTCCGCTTCTAAAGAAAATAGGTGAAAAATAGGCCAGGTTACAGATTTTGTAATTGAATTATTTAAGTTATGTTTTCCTATAGATCGATGACCAGGCTGCGTAAGATGGCGAAAATGGGATCCTTATCTGAATGCACTTCCTGCTTGAAACACTTCTTGAAGTCGAAACAAAGATATTTACAGCTTTTGGAGTCTGATGTTATAACTTTTCTCTCTCACATCACGACATAGGTATAAATTCAGTAGATAATCAACGAAGCACGGACGAAGTGATTTTTCACGGGGCAGTAGACACAATTATTTCTTATAGCTTGCTGTCTTTTTTTAACGGAACAGTTTTTGCTTTATAGGCTAAAATTTCAGCACTTCAGTGAAGCAGATATTTGAGTTTGAAAGGCAGTATCATGGCTACGGTTCGCTCACATCGCATATAAGCTGATATTACAGTCACGGTTGCCGTGTTTTACTCAAAATTTTACTTCTGCCTCTCACTATGGAACACGCACGTGAATGAAGGAGGAGACTGGATAGGGAACGTGCAAGAACTAGACTATACAGTCTCAAGAACAAAACCGTAGTATCAATAGAGGTAGCACACGCATCTATGCGACACAGTGTCAAGAAAGCCTTGAAGTAGAAAGGTTACAAAAGCGAATAAGAGCTGCTGATAGGCGTGAGTGGTAAAATTAGGAAGCGGCAAGTCAGAGTTGAGAGGACCTAAGGATGAGAGCACGACAAATGATCGAAGAAGAAAATGAAGAAGCAAGGCAGAGAAGAGAAGATTCCGCACCGGCCTATATTAAGCAAACATATCGATTATTACGTGAATTTTTTCACGCACGGGTCCACTAGTTACTCTATAATTGCTATATAAATTAAAGAAATGAGTAAACGTCGAGATGACCGAGCGCAAGAGAGTCGGTAGATGTCAAAAGCGATCCATGGGGAAAATGGCCAAATAAATGAACACCAGCGAAAAAATTATAAGAAACGTGGCCAAAATTGATCCGAAAGCTTTCTCAATTTAGGCTGATGAAGCACCAACGACTTAAAAACCTCCAGAAGCAGAAACGAGCCGATAAAGCTCAGCTTCTGAACTTCCTGAAGCATGACACACGAGAAGGAGAGATTGCCTTTTCCCACAAAATACTGTTGACAGACGAAGCAAAATTCTATTCCCAGAATGACAGAGCGCAGGGAAGCCTACTTGAAGACATTCCCGATGGTATGAGACATTTAAATCGGCGTCAAATACCGTTCTCCGTCATGAACTACGCTGCTGTTTCCACGGTATCAACCCCCCTTCATTTTCATCAAAACGCGTACTTTCATAAAAGTGATTTCTTATTTCTACATTGCTAAAATTTTGGTCCCGGGTCTTAGTAACAAGGGGTAGGACACCAGGAATGATGATGTCGCACTTTAACAAGACGGCACGCCTTCGTAAACGTGAAAAAAAAAACTCGGAGGTAGTGTCAAGCCAATTTTTATCATGATAGTGGATAAGAATTTGTGGCCTTCATCTTGCCCTATTTGAATCCTCTGGAGCTCAGCGTTTGGTCCATACTGGAGTCTGATGTCTGTGCATCGCTCCATACCACTGTCGACGATTTGAACTTGTCTCTGAAGTAGACATGGAAAAAAGCTGCGTACATCAGTAAAAAAGATTCCGGAAAACTGAGACAGCAGTCTGAACAAATGAGGTCATGCTGAAGAACAGACCCAACAATAATAATTTATTATAAAGCATGCAGTGGATATACCTAACGAGGTTTTCTTTGTCAAGGTTTACCTTACTTCTAAAATTTTTAAGGTTTGGTCGTGTGAAGATCAGGAGAAGCAATCAGTGGTGAGACTCAATTTGCGAATCTCTTGCCGCACTTCCCCTCGCCTCTCGCTGCAGGAGGGCTCCACGCAGTATAAATCCCTTGCCAGCCCTATCAGCGTCCGAGACTCGAACAGGCTCCCCAGCATGCGATGTAGAGACGCAGTCCCATCGTCACCAAGAGGACCCAAATATTATTTTGTGAGACTATTAATTATGTGTCATTTTCAATAAAATTTCATTATCTTGTTCCGGTATCGAAATTTAAAAATTTAATTACTTCGGGAAATTTCTCTACACCCTAACTGACCTACCGCCTTAGAAATTACAGAATTTGCACAGATCGGGGATTGCAGGAGACCTGGGGTTCACTCATCCCTCACAACGCTTGCTCAACTTCCTATGAATACAGGCAGAAACAATATTTTATAACTTTGTGTTTCTTTTACCAGAGTTTACCATGCTGTGAATAAACACTTGAAACTTTAACACCCTTTTGTATAAGGTCCAGCTCACTTCATAACGAACGTTTCATGCCCTTTAGGGGGAATAGGTTTTGCCATAGGACGTCAGTTAGGTTCGGCTATCCATATTGCGGAGAGCAGTTCCCCAGGAGAACCCTGTAGGTTACCTTAGCCTATGCTAGGCCTTTGAGACGTCTTTCTTTCGTGTCCCTATTACTTCCTTCCACTTTCATACTGTGACTGATGATGCTTTATTTTGTACATCCTCTTGTTTCATAACTTGGTTGTCCCATACTCGGGGATACTCGTGCATGGACTCTACGATTGTGTCGACATAGTATGTGTCTCTTCTTTTTCCCTGTGTGAGATCGCCTTTCTAGTGGAAACGGAGGCTTATGCTATTCAATTTAACTGATGAAATTTTCAAACAATACCTACTCTTCGCACAAAAATCCGTTTGTTTTGCACTTTTCGCATCAACTTCGTTATTATAGCTAATTAACAGGGCACGTAGTAAATAGTCAGAACGGAGACCAAAATGAAGGAGCGCTTGTACTTCGTTTGATATCCCGCAAGCCGACCGAGCGTTCATGTAAAATAAAATCCTCTGGCTAAGGCAGCGTTCACACGTCATTCATCTCAACGCGTTCACTCATCAGAATGTTTGATGGCGTCGTTGTCGCCACACCTTCGAGTACGCCAGAAAAGTTCTGCACTGTCAGCCGCAAAATCAGCTTCCTCTGCTAGTATTATAAGGCAAGTTATGAAAAAATTTTCGAATTTCAAGTGAAATAGAACTCAGAAAACAGTGCACTTTTTTGCTACTTCTAGGGCACAGTAACGTATTCGGATAACTGGATGAGCGAACGCGTTGATATGAATGACGTGTGAACACGCCCTAAAAAGGAGCTTCGAAATCATACATGCCACGCACTCTAATTATTAATTTGAGCCGTTGCCCATGCGGCTGCAGAGGAAAGTTTATGATGAGAAGCTCAACGCTATTTGAGGTTAAACATAGCCCTCAGTAAATTGTGAAATTGTAAGTGCCTTTGGGCTAATGAATCTGTATAGAATAAAATTACTCGTTTCAGGGGCCGTGCATTGAAGTGAACTAATGCAATAAAAGTGTTTAGAATACTACGCAGTGAAGTCAAGCTTGACTGAAGCCACTGCGATGTAACACAAGATTTTACATAGTTACTGCGTATTTAGTCGCCGTGTTGCTTTGATAGTCCTTGCCCTTGACCCATTTGTTCCCTGAAGAGCCGTTCACACGATAGCCAAATGAAGGCGATGTTGCCTCAGCACCGTGTCCGAAAGCGTTGCTGTCCGTTGAAATTCTTTAGAAACACAAAGTTTCTGAATTTTAATTTCGTCCAAATGTGAGGAAGGGTCAGAAACCTCACTTGTGACCTTGCTGAACAGACTGTCTCGACGATTAACATTTTAGCGGCTTTTTTGATAGACCAGCAGTTGTGTTTGCGAGGACTTAAGAAAACATTCAGACGACTAACGGAGGAAACTCGGCCTTTTGACTATCGTGTTAACCCGCCCTAACGGCCCGCTTACATGTAAAGGCCAGTCTACACGTTAGTCTTTTGAAAGTGTTCTCTCGTCCGAATGTGTATATGCCCTAGAAAGAGCAGAGAAGTCCGCTGTTTTCCGACTTTTATTTTACTCCTAATTTGCAGAGATATACGTTGCTTCCCTATAGTGGCACTTGCCTAGGAAACCGATTTGACAATTGACATTTTGATAACTTTTTGTGGCGTTCACATTGCTGCGGTTGCAACGGTGCTACAAAACATGCGGACGGTTGGATGGGTGAGTTCGTTCAGAAAACTAATAACTTATAGACAGGCCTCGAGTCGTGTGCGTTTAACGTTCATACTTTAAAACATTTTAAGAACTCCTCGTGCCACTACAAACACAACCGTGTGTACACTAAACGAACGGTAAAAATGTTAACCGCCGCCAAGTCGGTTCGCGTAGCCGTTGTCATTTGTACAGCTTTTCACATTTCGTGAAAAATTTACAGTGCATTACAATTCGGCAAGCTTCGCCTTTTTCCGAGGATTAAACAGTTACAGCAATTAAATCATTCGAATTATGTGCCGCACGACTATTAGGGCAAAAACTAAACCTTCAACCGGTCTCAAGATACTTTTATTCTGAGAGTAGAATACACGAATGCGAATACGTTCAACTGTTGAAGCACAGAAAATATCGAAAATCTTGTTGCACTGCACTCTTTATTTCTTTCTGTGTAAAGCTTGAAGCTTTTCGTAGTTTAGGATCGGCGTCTGTGATGGAAACATGTCAGTGTGTTGGGCGCTGCATGCTGTTCAGTTCGGCCAGTGTAAACTAACCTGAGAAAGAGAGTTATTGTACTTTCAACGCCGGAGATACTTGGTAGCAACGCCCTTGCTAGAAGCTGTGGTTTGTTGTGAGTTTCAATTAGCGGACCTAAGTGACAGCCAGGTGCTACGAATGAAGAACCACGCTGAGTTATTCGCGCAGTGTAGGCAGAATCAAGTGCAGTTATAAAAACTTGCCTTCAGATCTCTGCGAACGCAGGGATCCTAGTCTCGTTACGTAGCTGCAACACGATACTCAACAACTGCCGTTTCATGTTCTTTTAGTGTTGAAATGGCGTGTAAGGCATGGTGAATCAACTCCCGCCTTTACAATAGATTATCAAGCCGGCTGGTTTGACGGGAACATGGTCACTATAGGTTTTAGATCCTCATTTCAGTTCACGGAAACGCGTCTCATCAGTACCTTCAGGCGCCAGTCCCCTTCAGTAAAAGTTGTGTTGCCGAGGTCTAGGTAGCACTTCGAAGGAGAAATACCACGCGTGCGTGACAGGCGCGGTTAAAAACTTGCATTGCAGGGTTAATTTCGAGTACACTTCCCGTGTGAAACTAAAGTGTTCTACTACAGGCAAATGTGGTTAGTATAGGTAAAGTTATGCGAGGTAGCGCGTACTTACAATAACAGTCCTTTTCTCATCAAATCGGCAAGTGACGTGCAATGAATGAACTGGTGAGATTTACCTGCAGTGTTAAAATAATATTTTTTTATATTCCTGTTACCTGAAGAACAGAAGTAGCCACAGTGAAAGCACATCAGAGAATCTCCCGTACGTAGCTGGAATCCGTCCCATTTCTATTCTCAGCATTTACGCCCTCCTGTAACCTATTCGTCTATCGTTGCATTTAAAAGGAAAATAAATTTACGGCGATAAAGTGAATTTAAAGATGCACCAGTGTGTTTTGCGCCTATCATCAGTCCTCAGCTTTCGCACTTACGTTATATTTTTCCTGCTGAACTCCAAGTGAGAAAGAAGGCCTAATTGTGTCAGCCCTAACTTGAGAAATTAAGACCATCTGATGTGAATCCTTCCACAAATCAGGGTCGCCGCAGAAGCTAAACCAGTAACTCAGTTTCTGCGCTGCGCTACGGTTTCCCAAAATTTTGTAAGGAAAGGGGTAGGTGAAAATTGCATACCCTAGCGCACTGAACCATCCCTAACGTTACTAACCATCCAAAGGAAGAACAAACGGCAGGGCGTCAGCAGCTGGATTCGTGTGCCGAGGACTATAGCAGTGAGTACGCTAATGAATTTGTTTGTTGTTTGGTCAGTGCCTCTCTATCAGTTCACAGTTATAATATGCCATAACCCTTATTTCTTTCTTACGCCGGCAGTGCTGTTTCGTTCCTTGGATTCTTCTAGTAGGAGAATGAGCCATTGTAGCGATGTTGCACAGCCTGATAAAGATAGCGTTTATACTCGAAATGCTCTGGTTCGAGCTGATGTTGACTAAATGCTTATTTTGACGAGGAAGCGACTGCGAAATGCAATTAAAATTAATCGACTTGATTTAGACTCCTATTTATGGTTGGACCTTTCGCCGCCTACACACAGACATAGGCTAGCCTATATGGGCGCTTTCGATTGGGCAGCGAAATTGAGCCTTTGACGCTTGACTTGTCCGCGTCTTCACGCTGCAGGTGCCCTGCCTTCGGCTCGTTGATTCAAGTTTCAGGCGGTGACTATTACATATAATCAGTTACCTGTGAAATTTCCATGAACGTAACTTACTCCTTAAAATGGAGATTGCAGTCGGCTCAACATAATTGGGCTGCTATTAACATCTGCAACTCGATTCAACATGATGAAGCTAAAGTTCCTGACTGCATTTCCGGACTAGTTATTCAAATCTGCGTAACTTAGATTGACTTTGACAATCCAACCGAACGTGTCTTTTTGCGTCCATCTTGTCTCCTCTACGGATAAAGACACTTGAGGCGCTACAAGGGACTTGTGATGGTAAATTCAAATATTCTAGTGTTCTTTGATACTCTTATTCAGCAGTGACCCACCCACTTTATTATTGGTAGGGGAAGTGCACAGATGTAGGATTTAGCATGATAATCTAATGAAGCCATCTGGCTCTTCAGTATTTTCGACACCGAAATGCAATTTTTGTTGGCATAGTATCCGTTCCCAAGTTTCTTCTCAGTTTTACATTTTCTGTTATTATTTTCTTGCACAGTAATCGTAAGGCTCACTACACTTGTGACCTGGCGAGTCAATAATTCCATCTTTACTCCTTCACTGTCTACTTGAAAATTCATGGCAATTTGACTACAAATAGCTTTATTTAAATCGCTAGGAGGGCATACCAAGGATGATGCTACGGAACAGGTTAGGGCACTGCCGTACGTGACCGACGTATGATAGAATCAGTTGGAGCGATGACGTCACAAGAGAGTATTCGCATTCGATCGTAGCACAGTCGACGACTGGCCATTGTCTACCATTATTCAGATATGAATGATGAATACCACAGTTTAGCAATAGCAATGATCAATGTGATGCTGTTGGCCAAATTGTCGTAATATTTAATGATTATATAGGTTGTTCTTCCGTAACAAGCACGCACCCGGTCGGGCCACTTGTTTGTAAACAAAAATGTCGTGCCGTCGTTAACAGATCCAGTCCTCCTCTCCTAATCGTAAAAACTACAACATAATGGAAAAATTATGGATTTAACATTTGCCATTTTCAACAACATCGTTCCGTGAGGCAATTTAGATGTGGGGGAACTGGTTAGGTATTATTATTATTTTAAACTCAGTAAACACGAGTCGGACGCGACACTTACTGCTATATTGCTGTACCGCGCGTAGCGTATATAGTAGCTAATATTTTTTTTCGGATTTTACTGAGCAATTGTAAAGCTTCTGCGTATTATGTATAGACTGTTGCTTTGATATTACTTCGCTGAAGGAAAGAAATATGTTTCTCAGGTGCTTTAATGTTTCCCTTACAAATCTTGTTAGAAAATCTTTTATCGTGGCGTTTATCGTAAGCCATTTATAGCTGACTTAAACGCCTGCAGGCCAACACGACCGAAAACCGATGCTGGTAATGAGTTCCAAACCCTAACGAACCAGGGTACGAAGCACCGACCGAACTTATTAGTTTGGCACCTAACATTCTCCCCCGTGAAAGAGTGCGGACCGACCGAAGCTCGTGTAATTCTCCAATAGACTTTCTGGGCCGGGACAGAAGAATACAACCAATGCCTCTCATTATAGTACACCTTATATAACATTCATAGTTCGGCCACACCCTCTCGTGTGAGACAGTTTCGCCAGATCATTATCTGAGCACAACCTGCTGGCTGAATTAACAAGTCGGTCCAACAGACGTAAGTGACTGTCAGCTGCTGAAGCCCAAACCGGTGAGTAATACTCTAATACAGGCTTCAAAAAAGCATAAAAGCATCTGCGGACAACCTCGCTGTCACCAAGCACAGAATTCACATAACGCAAAAGCGCAATTTCACTGGAAGCACGTGGCACCGGACGCCTCATATTGGGCTGGAGGTAAGCTTCTCATCAAAGACAACACCAAGAATCTCCAAGAAGCTAAACCCATGAAGCAAAGTGTCATCTATCTCCAGATGTGGATTCTGCGGTACAAGTGTCCGAGACCGACTGACAATCATAGACTTGGTTTTACTGGCATTCAGCTTCATACTTTAGGCCCTATGCTCTAATGAGCGACAAATTCCTGCTCAGAGACTGGGCGACTGCGTTACGCATGCGGGGAGCATGTATCACCGCTCTCAAAAAGGAATTATCGGCATAGTTGATCATCGTGTTTTCCAGCGAAGAGAACATGTCACTAGAACCACAGCGGGCGAAGTACGCTACCCTGAGGGACATCAGACTCCACCGTGACTGAGGCACTCAAAACGCCGTCGACCGACACACTCTGCGTTCGCTCAGAAACAAATTCACGAATGATTGACAGAACCCTACCACCCATACCAACCAACTCCAGCTTGTATAATAGACCCTTGTGGTTCACCCTGTCAAACGCCGAGCTAAAGTCCAACTGTACAAGGCGTGCCTCAGACCGAGCATCGATCCAGTGCAGGCTGTAAATGGTGTGGCACTGACTACAAGGCGTCACAACAACCCGTACCAGTTCTATACGCAAACTGACCAGCAGGCAGCGAACCCATAACCTCAGTAAAACGACCAAGCGTTCAAGCAACCAATTTCTTGAACACTTTCAACAAAGTGAGCGTCGGCGTAATGGGCCGGTAGTTGGCGACATGGGGCGACACTGGACCCTCGGGAATGGAGTAATATTCCCAGTATGCCAACACTGGGGAAAATTTCCTAACTGTATCACGCGCCGAAAGATCACTGCTAGCTTAGGGGCAAGAACGCCAGCAAGCTGCTTATAAGACAGAGGAAACATGCCCGCCGCGCATATAGATTTAAAAAAACTCCTTATATATATGTGTGTGTATCAGAGTGATGCAATCTGCAATAATGTTCCAGAACTTATCAGAAATGTGCTGATGCGTCGCTTATAGTTATTTATATGTAATGATAATTCATGAATAGACTTTATAATATTTGAAATGTGCAAACAATGGTAAACACAATATTGAAGCTTTGAGAGTAAAATTATTCTACAAGAAGACGTAACGTTAGTTTCAACAGAATAAATCTGCAAGAATGTTCCAGAATCCTCAGGAAATGGGCTTATGCATTGCTCATACTTATTTATATCAAATAATGAATTAACAAATGAATATAAATGAACTTCATAATAGACTCACGTAATTCAATTTTAATAGAAGCACCTTCAACATCATCATCGGCACCTAGCTGTTTCTTTAGCAACAACTCCTACAATGAGGTATGTGGGCGAGGTAGTATAGAATCTTAATGGATCCATTGTTTACATGAAAGTTTTGACGAAACAGCCCGCTGTATTACACGAAGGACCCTAGAAAATTTACTCGTATTACTGTATAAAACGATGTTTTTTACATAAGTTTTATTCAAAGGAATGCTGAAACGTTTTTACACATGCATGAATTATTGTGGCACTCTATGTTCACGATTAGCAAAGAAATTAACAGAAATATGAGGAGTGTATGATCACTCACTGGCAGTTCACGCTGCACTAAGTTCGGAAGGACGTGACACTTGAGTGAGCGAAACATTTTGACACACTACGCCCAATTCTCACAGCGCAGCGTCTCTCCTTTTCAATGGAATGCAATATAGCGTGAAAAAGCTGAACTGAACAAAAATCAATGGGATTTTCCTACTGTTTTCCAGAAAGACGGTGGGTCTTATAGGGTTAAAAAGCTTCTTTTGTCGGTCCGGGAAATTCAAAAGTACAGAAAAAAGTCTATCGGTAGCAGATTCAGAAAAGATTCGGTATTTCGGTACATGAAAATACCGCCGGTACTAGCGAAATAACGAATTGCATTCGGTATATCCCAGCTCTGCCTGTAACTATTCATTTAGAGTTTTATCTTGAATCAAGTGTTCCTTGTTGGTGTTTGTTAAGAGCTGCGGAATAATGCATGGAAAATAAATGGAATCAAGGACTGATAACATGGATGGGGTGTAAACAGATTTTTTCATGGGTCGATCCTACTGCCTTCTCGCAATCCGCCGTTGCCGCAGTCTTCACTTAAAATCCGATCTTTAGAATTTAATACCAAATACGTGCGAGTAGTCCACTGTCAGGCGTCGCCTCTGTGTAAATGTCGACGCTTGTCGTATCTCAGTATGACACTGAGGAGTGGCCTACTTCGGCTATTGCGGCTTACAAATTATGGTTTACTGACTGGAACCTGTGGAAATTCCACACAACAAAAGCACCGCTCTTTTGTGATACCATCCTGATTTTGCTCTTGCTAATACTGAAAGCTGCGAAAATGCTACAGAATAAAAGAATTGTTCCTCAATTATGATGCCCTCCGACCCGTATCATACATACGAAGGGTGAAAACTGTTTCAAGTCAGGCAGTGAATCTTCTACCTAAGACCTACGAGCAGTAGCAGCTTTATTTGAATCGGACTCCTTCTACTGATCCCTTCCCAGGTCGTATGAATGATGCCCCAAAAGTTCCGTATAATTTTTTCTTTAGCTAAAACTGATGAAAGCGTCCCAGTCGTACTAAGTACCTAACTAACGGAGGGACAAGCAAAAATTTTATATAGCTAGATGTTTAGCAGTAAGTTCTGTCGCTAGGCAGGCTATTGACTGAGGATCAGCGATGTGTATGTCGCGGCAGCTGACGAAAAGCAAACTTGAACCCCCAAGGAAACCCACAATGCATAGTGCGTAGCACGCCCTCAAACGACAACCATAATCTGCATGCACTAAGCCCTCAGCCCAGAACAGACACTGCTCTCGGGGCGCAGAGTGCGGACACACATTGGCTACTGTATGACCCTGTCAGTAGTACTGCTACTGTCTCCTATACGGCTCCGCATTTTCGCTTCGTTAGAGTATCGGGCCTCATCGATCGCTACGGTATGCAAGGGCTGTCCTGTTTTTCGAACGACCAAGAACAAATCCCTCTTCGAATCGAACAGTTAAATGGTTAAAATTGTCGGGACTTGTCGCTCGAAAACTTTTCCTTTCCTGAGACATTAGAGCTCCCATTGGAAACTAACGGGTAAATGTTCGACTTCAGCAGCGGCGGCATTTGAAAATATAAGATAATTTCGTCACTAATCTCCGATTACGAAACACAGCATTTGTTTGACCACTAAGTTCAACGCGGTTTCCCTCCAGTTTCATTCGTTATTTAAATTTCTCGTTAGTCGAACTCAATCCTATGTTTCTACCCTGCATCCGGAGAGGTAAAATACTGAGTCTAATGAAATAAACTGAAAGGCAAATCGTGTCCAGGAACGAATTAACTTCGACGACCGAGTCTCTGCAAATTGCTATACAAGGAATAATGGATTTATACTGCGTCATTTTATTCGACTTTACCACGTACTGTTGCTAAAATTTATGTAGAATATTGGGGTAACATTTTTACTGACGGCACATTTAAGCGGCTCGAAAAAGTTATTACTGTGTTTTAATTGATGTGCTGCCAATCTATCGTATAACTCGAGGATTGCCTGTAACTGAGCGGACCTGGCGTGTAATGGCCGCTGGAGATGGGCACTGGCCGCTACCGGCGTCCTAGTCACCGAAAAAAAAGAGACCGCAGATCTCTGGCTACTTTTTTGCCGTCCTATAGTTGGGCCGCAGGTGCCCACGTCTTGTGACGGCAGTGGCTCAGATGCGACTAAACTTTCGCGTCCTCTCTGCGAATGAGTGCACCTCAAAATTGGCCCCTTCACGGACCAAAACTATAATTTAGCGGCGATTTTACACGATAGTCGAATGAACGAGTTTCCCCAGCTTCGCGTCCGAATGCGTTACTCTGCCCGTTTAAACTGAGCGAAAGCGTTGAGCTTTTGGTGTTAAATTCATTATGAATTTGAAGAGTACCGTATATTGACCTAGGGTCGGATACTCAGACGCCTTGTAAAAGTTATAAGCCTCGTAATTGTACAGCTGCAAGCACGAATGCCAATATGTAACGGCTGAAGTTTTACATTTTTACTCATCGCTTTAGGCATGCATTGCTTGGAGTTTGAAACCACTTTGACGATAACTTCGTGACGACCAGTATAAGAAACAGACAAAATCTGAGCCGCGATATCAGTACTTCTTCGAGGAACTGTACAGTTTACGTTACCGTAACTTTACAAGGCGTTTGTGCATTCGACCCGTGACGGCTAATATTTTAGTAACTTCATTTGCAGACATGCAATTGTGTTTATAAAGGGTCAATATTTTATTTTTATATTAAGCTGAAAGGACTCCTCCATTTGATTCTCGTGTGGCCGCATCAACTTCGTCAAATTTCCATTGCGAAAATGACGCCCGCTCCGTGGAGCCGCTTCAAAGGATGCAGAAATAAATAGACAGAAATATCTCAACATGTGTATTCCAAAATAACATTTTTCTTGACTAGAACAGTCAACAAGCCCGTCTGATTTGGTGCCCAGTCTTTTTGTGCGCATTAGAAC
>LQNS02278094.1:60293466-60303604 GCA_001587735.2 Parhyale hawaiensis | reverse complement strand
GTTGGATTACGCTTCCAGGCTTTGTAACGCACTTGTCGCCTGGCAATGCAGCGTTTGACTGTCCGATTCATCCAGAGAAGATCATTATTGATACGAACTCGTTTAGTTGGGATGTGTCGTTCAGCTGCTCTCAGTATGCTCGTCTTTAAAAGATATGAGCGTGGGAATCGGCAGCTTCCAAGGCAGCGCTGCCAAAGACCTCCATAAGTGAAAATGGACAACACCTGTAGCAAACTTAGGCGTATCCATGGCTGAACTGCGAACTTTATTCAACCATAGGTGTAACAGTAGTAGTAGCAGCCACGGCAACAGTGGTGGCTACAGTCGCCGCAACAGTCGTTGTCACAGCCATAACAGTCGTGGTCAAGAATAATAATAATAATAATAATATGATAACAGAACGAATCGTCATCCCTGCTTGAGTCGCGGCAACAATAGCTTAATGGCTACCGGTGTAAACGGTGACACGAGGTACGCTGGTAACTGCCTAGGCTTTTGATAATCTGCTGAGGCAAGGGTAAGGTGAGGCACAAAACTGGGTAATGGAAGTACTGCGCCAAATGGATTCACGATGGTCAACCCGAGATTCCATTTGCTCAACAATATAACTACTCATAGAAAAGAGGAGAGCACCGGAACACTTTCAACAGAATCGAGAAAAAATTATGCCACGTTGAAAGTGCCACTGACGCGTCGAAAAGAATATAAAGGGGCACATTCCACGTCGAGCCAACGCACACATGGTCCAGAAAGCAAATAGAAGAAGAAAGAGAGGGCATTGAGAAGTGCAACAGGGTAATCTTAGAGACCATCAAAGTCAATAGATTATGAAAAGGTCGACACAGCTAACTTAACCCTATAAGGACCAGAGTCCTTCCTAGAGACCGTTAGAAATAATGCTATTCGTACGAGACGCGGGCATTTTAGTTGGTCCTTATAGGGACAAGATAGCATTTTCCTAAGAATAATACAGAAAAACCAGGTAAATGGCTAGACGAATAAATGGAAAGAATAGTCGAGCTCAGTAGGCTATCAAACATAGAAGCGACAACTATAAAAACCTGACTAGAGCGGCACGTGGCGTAAGACCATCATCCGCGGTAACGGGAGGGAGGAGGAGGAGGAGGAGGGGGAGTTAAAAATTCAACGCCGTGACTTTTGATGGCCAGCTAATTCTAGATTTTTGGCATTTTCCACATCTCAGTCAACTCACCTGCCTGCCTAAGATTGTGATGATGACGTAACTTCTGCCTCATTTTGGGGAGACAGACAAACGAACAGATAGGCAAATAGACATACAACCGAGCCGTTAACAAACAAACAAGCAAAAAAAGTATCACCGCTGTTCTCTTCGCTCGCGGGTGATAATAATTACCGTAATTAAGGAGGGACAAGGGCGCACGTGTCACAAAGAGTGTAATAATTCCATTAGTATGTATTTTTGTCTTTCCAGGCAGCTAGACTAAGAAAGCATGCCTTGCTATCAAAATATTATCAATAGTTGAAGTCACTACCTGTCACTGGTGAGTATTTATATATGCTTATCTAAATTAGGAATTTTTGTGATTGCAAAAACTCTTAATATACATAAACACATATAAATACTGACCAGTGACTGGCAGTTACTTCAACTATTGATATTAATTAGATAAGGTGTACTTTCTTAATCTAGCAACCTGAAAAGACAAAATATATATTTATGAAATTATTACACTTTTTGTGAAATGCGCGCACTTGCCCCTGGCTGTGCGTACTTACCTACTTACTTACGACAGTGATTATAACTGGCAACAAATTCACAAGAGAGGTCCCAAAACCGACAGCATCCGTTTCGATCCAAGGAAATGAAATTGACAAAAATTTGAAGTAGGCAAAAGCGGTGCTGAATAGGAGGAAGAAAATTGTAGAAGGGAACCGAAAGGAATACAATACCAACTAGAGCACTCTGAAAGCGCATACCTCCGCCAAGCAAGGTAACGGTTACGAAAAATTAAAATTAGTTCTGAGACTCTGATTTTGTTGGAATCAAGACCAAAATCTATTCATTTGTGAACTTTAATTATGTTAACAGCTTCAGTAATTTTTTTGAAGATCCGTTTATAAGTTTTTGAGTTATGCTGCTAACAAGCATTATGACAAACATGAGTCAAACATACAAATAAACCAACCAATCTGCACCAAAATTTGATCATTTATACCTTTTAACATTACTAAGAACTCCGTTAAATTTCATAAAGATCTATTGATTATTTTTTGAGTTATTGTGCTTACAAGCATAAAATTATAATAGTGACAAACGAACAAAAGAACGGATCGTTACAAAAATTTAGTCATTTATTCTTCATAACATAACTAACAACTCGTGTAAATTTCATAGAAATCCGTTCATAACTGTTTGAGTTATAGCATTGAGAAAAATGAGGCAGACAAACAATCAAACAAACAGATGGACGGATCTTCACCAATAGTTAATCATACATTCCTCTTAATATATCTAACAATCCCTGTGAATTTTGTCAAAATCGGTCCATTACTTGACGGATGTATATATTTTCATTAGGAGCGGAAAACGAACAGTGGAGAAAGAACGCAAAAGGAGATTTGTTCGGTACGCCTAACTAACAACATGAGAATCTACCGGGGAGCAGCAGATCCGGATAGGGAAGATAAAGTGAACAAGGGAACCGTGTAAATTGTAGACAGAAAAATCAGAAAGCTAAATAAGTAACGTCCCTAAACCTTAACTTACGTGAAGGCGTTCTGTGTCTGTCCCTCGCGACACAGCCTCCGCAAAACAGGACGGGCGATAGAGTAAAAAAAAGGACCTAAAAGAACTAACGGATCGAAGCATCCTTTTGATGAATTAGTTGGCGCAACTATGGCTAAAGCTATTAATTTTACGGCACATAGATTTGATAACATTTAATTCAATTGACAACACTACTAACTAAACATATTTGAAAACCCGTTTGTTTCAAAGCTCTATCTAAAAGCATGATTTTCTTTTTTCTAAAAACAACTTCAGCAGGAATATTTATTTTTATGAGGAAAACGTGCAAGAGCGACAGCATTCCGAACTTCGCTGCTCCGTATGTCAACTGTACAGACAGTCAAGGACATTATCTCTTACTTGTTACAATTGCGATATTTCATAATAATGTTGCCTGGGGACTTTATTCGCTTGATATAAAACTCGAGGCGGCTTCACTTGGGATCACCGTGCAAGATCACAGGGCACCAAGTCTGCAGCTGGCTGCGCCTCCAAAGAAGCACTAGAAATATTAGTTTATTCAGAAGTTTAAGACTCCGTTTTCACAACAAGGGCGATATCACGGAGGAAGAAAGAAGAGACATATAGTGTGATGATAGACACATGGAACCCATGTGCGAGGGTGTTCACGCAAAGGATAAACGTGCATAGGAGCAGCAAGTTGGGAAAGAAGAACAGATGAAAGTATGATAAGCAGAAGTATGAAATAGGACGGAAGCAATATGGGCACGAAAGACAGACGTCCCGAAGTCCTAGCTAACGTAACCTAAAGAATCCACTTGGGGACGCTGCTCCCCATAACCTTATGGCTCTGCTTTTGCCCCTTGAGGGATTTTGGGTAAGTATCAAAATATATTTTAGGTCGTACAGGATGCAATACATAACAGAAAGGCCATAGGGTTAGAGTCCTAAAACGTTCTAAATGCCTGACATGGAATTCAGTTAAAAAAATGAGAGAAAGAGGGAGCTGGAGCCCTGGGGCTCCAGCTCCCGCCCTTTCACGGCCGAACGAATACCTTCTCACACTGAAACTCCACTGAAAACAAACATGACGCACTCGGTCGTGTCACGTGCACTGAGAGGAAAAATTGGTAGTGCCAGTTCATTTTAAAAGCAGCTTCATTGCTATAGCTCTATACCATTAGGCCAGCAAGCAGGTCTCCCTATCACATAGCCAAACCCAACAACATACCTCAATGACAGGTAAACACAGTCGTCCCGCAAGTACAATTGCAGGAATTTTCCCGCAAAACCCGTCTCATTCACTGGTAATTTTTTAGGTGACTAAACACACGCTGCAGTTTTCTTTCGTTTACAGCTAAAACTGGAGTTTTCTTAGAGAAAATACCTCCGCCAAGCTAGACAATGTTAACGAAAACCTCAAATTGATCCTGAAACTAGCTTTCTTCTCTATCAACACCAAAAGTTGGTCATTTGTGTTTACTTGAAAGCAGTAACACCTTCTGCAATTTACTTGATCCTTTCTAAGCTTTTTGAGTGCTGTTCTGGCAAACATTTTGACAAACTGCGAAACACAAAAGCGGACGAACCTATTTATGACCAAAATTTGTTCATTGGTGCTTCTTAACATTTTTAGCAATTCCTGTAAATTTCATGAAGATCCACTGATAACTTTTTGAGTCATATTTTCGACAAACATTTGTCAAACACACAAACTTACAAACTGATCATCACCAAAATTTGGGCATTTGTGAGTGTTAACTCGGTTAAAATTCCTACAAATTTCATGAAGATCCTTCAATTACTTTTTGAGTTATGTTACTGACAAACAAGCAAATGGACTAAAAAAAAACAGCACAAAAAAATTTGTTGTTTGTTTCTAGTAATAATCCCAACAATTCCTGTAAATTTTATAGAGATCAGTCAAAGTCAAAAATTTTTGAGTTATGCTACTGAAAAAAAACGAAAGGTAAAAATTCGTTATATGGATCCCCTGAACTTAAGGGTTTGACATACAATGTTGAATAGAAAATAGTAGGAAAAGGGACATAAACAAATTTATTTCGTTGTTAAAGTCATAATGTTGCGCAAAAAATCGGGATCCCACACGCTATTAGTAATGTTATTACTACATATATTCAGTAGGTTAAGTCTCTGTTTCCACAACAGATGCGATATCACAGAGGAAGAAGGAAGGGCCATATAGTATGGCGATAGATACGTGGAACCCATGTACGAGGGTGTTACCACGCAGGATCAACGTGCATGGGAACAGCAAGTCAAGAAAGAAGAGAAAGAACAGATGGAAGAAAGATCAGTAGGAGAATGAGATGGGAAGGAAGCAATGCGGGCACGAAAGACAGACGTCCCGAAGGCCTAGCTAATGGCTAAGGTAACCCAGAGGGTCAGCCATGTTTATTTCGCACAATAATAGACACCATGATAAGGGGAAGCTTCTCGAGATCTAGTCCTTGCTGCACCTAACCTTACCAAACATACAAACTTTTCAACTTCCGGGAAAGTGACATAAAACAAAAAGTTATTACATAATACCGATGAAGTAAAAAAAAACAAGAGTTATTTTCCTTCAATTTATAAACCATTGGGCATCCCGAAAGTATCTTCTATTTTGTATTAGTAGAGGAGATTGCAGCCATTTTTAGGTTGCCTCCGATTGGCACGGTTGAGACGAGTTGTGACCAACTCAAAACGATAAACTCCTCCTCAATTTCGGAGAGGGGCGTTGGCAAAACTACTTTGAAGCGAGTTTGAGTCGTTAGCAGAGAGTCGACCATCTTGCAGTCGCCTGAAAGCTCATTCGTGCTCCGTACAATAGTTTTAGCCCGTCTCCAGTACAATTGGCTTGCTGCTAACACCAGTAGAGCACGACTCAATGTAGCAAAATCAACGCTCCTGGCTGACGTTCCGGGCAAGTCAAGCTCATTATAGAGTAAAACTCAACTTTGTCGTGCTAACCAATGACAATGACGTCATTAGTTTGTTTAGATGTAAGAGATGAAACGTGCATGCCCAGCAATAGTTTTTTAATTGCTGACAAAATAGATTGGGCTTTTTCGAGTGAGGTAAAACAGCTGTTTAGGGTTCACTCAAACATCTATAAAAATTCACAAAATTCACAGGAAATGCTTATATTTCTTTTAGGTCAAAATCGCATTATGCAGTTTTTGAATTGCATTTGAAACTTAAGTTCCTAGTGTTCGATGTACGTATGTGTGAAGCAAGAGTAGGCACATAATTATATTGGATACCTGAAACTAAAAACTCTGAAACTTAATAAGAAACTACATAAAATGAATGCGATGTTCAACGAACACTCCCTGTACTTACTGCACAAAATGCAATCGGAAGACATAGCGCATATTTACTGCGCTTGGCGACACAACGGACAGCTGCGGCCCGCCACCGCGGATGCGCAAATCGGAATAAGTGGCAGGAGCCCAGACAGCGGCTGAAAAAGCAGTTCCGGACTCCGGAAAGCCGCATCCGTAAACCTGGGGCATAAAAACTGCGCCATTTGTGCTACAGAGCGCACGTGGCTGTAGTTCGTTGTTGCTGTTTTTTTTTGTGCGAGGGAAATCTCGCTATAAAGTTAACCACAGTGGCTGTACAGAGCACACTTCTGCAGCGCACTTTTAATTTTTGTGCAAGCAATATTTCAACGTCGTACCGTATTATCTATCTATCTATCTATCTATATTATACTAAAAGTCTGTGAACCGGTCTTGCTTGTTTGTGTCTTGCTTGTTTATTTACTTGTGATTTTGTTTATTTACTTGTGATCTTGTTGACAGTTTCTTTACCTTTAGATAGGAAATAAATTCCATGGTCCTCTGGGGGTATGGCCTATCCTGGGGCATGGATTAGCTCCTTAAATTCGATTGTATCTGTGATACACCCGTGGAACCTGCCCCTTGGTTGCAAGAACGGGCACGATAATTTAAAAGTTGCTCTGGAAAATACAACTGGAATACGTAACATATAAATCGAATTTGCTTTCAAACTGCGTGTTGAATATTCGTTGGACAAGCATAGAATCTGTTGACAGTGAGCCGTATGGGCAGCTCCTTGACAGGCAGGAGAGGACGGCCGAATAGCGTGTGGTTTACGACCAGCTAAATGAGTAAGCACAGACGATCGTGACTATTATTNTGCTCTGGAAAATACAACTGGAATACGTAACATATAAATCGAATTTGCTTTCAGACTGCGTGTTGAATATTCGTTAGACAAGCATAGAATCTGTTGACAGTGAGCCGTATGGGCAGCTACTTGACAGGCAGGAGAGGACAGCCGAATAGCGTGTGGTTTACGACCAGCTAAATAAATAAGCACAGACGATCGTGACTAGTTTCATTATGTTCAGAAGTTCAAGTCTCCGTTTCCACAACAAAGGCGATGTCACAGAGGAAGAATGAAGGGACACGTAGCGTGATAATAGACATGTGGAACACATGCACGAGGGTGTTCCAACACAGGATCAACGCACATGGGAACAGCAAGTTGGGAAAGAAGAAGAAGAACAGATAGAAGAAAGACCAGTATGAGTTACAGGTGAGAAGGAAGCAAAATGGGCACGAAAGACAGATAAGACGATCGTGATGACGACCCAACGGGTCACGGGGCGTCTAGTATTATACTAAAAGTCTGTGAACCGGTCTTGTTTGTGTCTTGTTGATTTACTTGTGTCTTGTTTATTTACTTGTGTCTTGTTTATTTACTTGTGTCTTGTTTGACACAGTTTCTTTACTTTTAGATAGGGAAGAAATTAGAGGTATGGGGGGATTGGCAGTGGCATTCTTTCCATGGACTAGCTCTTTAATTCGATTGTATCTGTGGTACGGAAGTTAACCTGAGCTGGGCCTCAAGAATAGGCATGATCAATTCATCGGTTCCACGGGCAATACAACGGAAATACGTAACATATATGGGAAATACCCAAATGCCGAACTAACTCTATTTCCGAACAAGCATCAATATTTGATAGGTGAAAGTAATAATTCTAACAAATAATTACTGTTTGTTCGGAAATAGTGTTAGTTCGGCGATTTCGTAATCCCCCGAATAATTTTACGTTGCTTACAACCTGGATCTTGAATATTCGTTAGAGAAGCAAAGAATCTGTTGACAGTAAACCGAACGGAGCGCTCCTTGACGGGCAGAAGAGGACGGCCGAATAGCGGGTGGTCTATGCCCAGCTAAATAACACCTGATTTTTTTGCGAAAGCGAAGACGATCGTGATGACGACCCAACGGGTCACGGGCCGTCCCGTATTATACTAGAACTCTGTGAACCTTGTTTATTTACTTGCTTGTGTCTTGTGGGACATAGCTCCTTCGCTTTTAGACGGGATGAAATTCGAGGGACTAGGGCACAGCCCCCCCCCCTCCAATACTTCCATGGATTAGCTCTTTCATTCGATAGTATCTGTGATACGCCCGTGGAACCAGCCTCTCGGTAGCAAGAACAGGGATGAAAATTTCAAAGTCATTACGGAAAATACAACTGGAATACGTAACATAAAAATTGAATTTGCTTACAGACTGCGTGTTGAATATTCGTTAGAGAAGCAAAGAAGCTGTTGATGGCGACCAGTAAGGACAGGAGTTTACGGCCGAATAGCGCGTGGTCTATGACCAGCTGAATAACACCCGTTTTCTCCAGAAAAAAAGACAATCGTGATGACGACCCAACGGGTCACGGGCGTGTAGTATACTTATAAAACTCTGATATTCTTGTTTTTGTTTGCTTGGTTTTCACCGTGTACACAGTTTTCCCTATTACACATAAGTGTAAGGAATGCATTGAGAGGAGCTCGGATAGGTTGTAGGATATAGGATAGGTTTTTAATCCAATGGGTTACGGATAGTCTAGCTTCTAATCGATCTACATCTATGCTATTTTAAGAACATAATATATTACTAAACAATGAAACAGATCTGGTTGTTCAGGAGTCTACTACCTTCTGTTGTAGGTACAAAGTTGTTTACATCAGTCTGACTTTTTAGTAAAGGTAATTATCGATATGAAATAGTAACTCGAAATGCTGTATAACTTTCATACCTGTTAAATTATTTATTTTAGCAATATGTCTTAAACAACTAAACGGACGAAGCTAGATTGTATGAATAAGTCGTGATTCAGAAAAAAACGTGAATTTTGGAATCCACTCATCATCATTGGCCAATGGCTTCAATTCTTATTGGATCGAGTTTCACGCGTTAATTCCAAATCGATTACCCTGAACAATGCCTCAAGTCCGTCCTGCTAAATAGAACTGTCGCAGGTATGGCACCTTAGATATTACTATGTTAGGGGACTAACCCAAATATAATCTGTCCAGCAGTCATTTTCCGGTACTTATACAAAGCTGAAAAAATTCGAAAATAACTTTTTAAATAGGTGAATGTAGCGCGTCACTCCAACGAGGAATGAAAGTATTGGATGTGGCGGGTTTTGAGTCAGCCTGGGAGGGCGGCCGACGATGTATGATGAGGGTGCTAATCCTCTAGTGGGCAAGTGGCGTCATGTGGTTGCTTTCATCTAGTGCTTTCTCAGAAGAACGTTTTTCAGTTAGTCACCCTGGAAAGAGTTAGCTTAGGAAGACTGCTGCTGAATTTTGAATACAGAAAATTACAGGTGACTTGATTCGCCTGTATCAACCAGGATCATCTCATCTTATTGGCTTCACCTCGTCCGGATCATTAATCCTGAGCTTCCGATTCACCAGTTATTCATTTCTAGATTTAGGAGTTAATTATCAGTCAATTATTGCGCTCGAGACAGCCGAAAATTCATTGTTGCTCCACACTTAGCTGAGGTGTGTTGTAATCTCTGTTTCTGGGTTACCGGTGCTACATCGGTAGCCCCGCAAATTGTGGCAATCATAACCCAAAAAGCAGCAACGACGATTGCGACACAGGTCACGGTGCTGCAGGTCACCGCTCACTAACATCTATTACGAGTAAAGGGAACACACAACTTATACGAATGGGCAACGAGTAAACTCCGTAGCTTAGGCCAAGTTCACACGTCATTCATATCAACGCGTTCCCTCATCCACTCCTCCGAAAGTTTCGTATAGCGTCGCTGTCAGCACAACATTGTGCATGCAACAAAAACTTATTAAAATGTTAACCGTCAATCGGTTTCCTTTGCAAGTGTCACTAGGCAAGTCACCGATATCTCTCCAAATTTGAAGTAAACTAAACCTCAGAAAACCGTGCACTTTTCTATTATTTTATTGTAGGGCAGAGTAGCACATTCTGATGAGGGGATGAGCGAACGCGTTGATGCGAATGACGTGTAATGGTGATGCCACAAGTTAGTCAAAAGAACGACTATCGTCATCTTTTCGTCCGAAAGTTATGATGAACTCTCGTAAACAC
>LQNS02278094.1:60280064-60291803 GCA_001587735.2 Parhyale hawaiensis | reverse complement strand
TTTTTAGTTACGGCATTTTGTTTGGAACCACTAAATATTTTGGTAATTCTCAACATATGGGGAAAAATGCTTTGTTGTAGTTACTTCTTTTTTTGGTTAATAATACATTGATATTCATGGTTATTATGACAAAGCTTTGTACATGTATTGAATAGAATGGTAACTGTAACTAGATTTTGGTAAATACAAACAAATTTAGGAACTTGGTTAAAATAACGAAACTCTTTTTCGTAATTTCTACTAAAAATTCGTAAATACTACTAAATTTTTTAACCAAAAGAATTGGTCATTTTCACCAAAAATTTGGTTGGCTTATAGCTGACCAAATAGCTTGGTTAAATCAACCAAATTTTGGTGAATATAACCAAACTGTTCTCTGTGTGTAGTACCTTGAAAAAGTAACAAATTTACTATTTACGAGGGCTAAAGCTGGGTATCGGAGCTAAACCGCCCATTATGCACTGTAGATCGAGTGGATATAAGTAAGTGAATTCACCTTAAGCGAGCCTATTCGGGACCGTAGCCCTTGTATACAACGAGACCCAGATGCTTATGTTGTATATATTCAAGCATGTTGTGCATTACTCACGTGACACCAAAGAGCAGCGCCGGTAAATGAAGAAGACTTATACAAGTATACCGTGGGTGGGGCAACTGTGAAATATGTGGCAAGTACTGGGAAACTATCAAATGTGCCACCTTTGATCACCTTTAAAAGGCATCTTCTTGTGACCACATTCGTCATCAAAATCGCCGAGATAGTGATCATCGTGCTCACTGAAATGCACAAGTACGGTTAATGATTTTGTAAAGAAACTCATCAGCCATGTTTGTTTTCAAAATGTAAATGTCGTTATTCTGTTATATGTATATGTGGACAATGCTTTGATCGGGAATGGATTTCTTTTACATTTTACTTGATTTTAAATCAATGATAGGTAAACTTCCAGTGCTTAACGCATATTGGAACTACACAGGCATTAAACTAACGAAAATAGAACTCTGGAAATCACAATAACAAGCAGTCACAAAAGAAACCATTGTTCAATCAACCCTAAATTTCACAGGTCTAAATGTGAAGACTTTTTTAAAATTTACGCGTTGAAAATTGTGCTACTTTACTTAGTTTTGTGAGCTAATTCAAAACATCACATTTGTTTTTCTGTCTCTCTCTTCATTTTGGCGAAATTCTACACCGCTTAATTATCGTAATTTATTGACATTGATTCCAAATAATTCATACGTCGAGTTCATTTTGAGTAAATTTGGAAACATCGTGATCAGGTTCATCTGACAAAAGCTCAAGCTCAATGTTACGAACGTCCTGTTGAGAATCTGAATCAGATAAAGGCACCATGAGGTTCAGGTCTTGTAGCTGAAGGCAAGTTTGAATAGTCAAAATTAGTGAGGTACTGTGGCTTGAAATATTTAAGGTCCGTGAAGAAGAACCAGTGACATTCTTGCCCATGGTCTGTAGGCCTTTTCTCTCCAAATCATGGGAATATCAAATGACAACAACATGAAAGCTTCCCGTTTTCCCAGTTGTCCAAACTAGCATAGCAAAAATTGCAAATCAAACGTGTTGCCCGTGACTAATCTTCAGGATAAAAGGAAATACCAACGCGATCACAAGCATCATTAAAAACCAGACGTTTCGGATTATTAAGAATCTATCATCAGTGTGCTGAAAATGACAAAATTCAGTTTATAAAAAGGTGATTAGGATTAACGAGAACTAATCTCTCAAAGGTAACCGTTAAAAATCAAGAGCTTCACAGCCGATGAGCACTCGTTCAGCTCCGGTTTACGTTTCAAAATGTACAAGGATTCTAAAATGTGGAGGTCAGCAGTGGCCTGGGTTGCGTCAAAAATAGAAAACTTATTGCTGCTAAAAACATGATTATTATTTATACAATGGTTACGGATGGAAGATTTTGTGGGTTGACCAAGGGAAAAACAAAGTGTGCGCAGTACCTTACTTTCACTATTGTGGAAATTTTCTTTTTCCTTTTCTGAGTCACACATACTTTTCTACATACGTCGCAAAAGTTGTTTGCAGCATACTTACACGGTCGGTGCATCTTGATCTCTTGTCAGACCTCACACACCATAAAATGGAGTACCGTGGAATGGGGTAATTGAGATCATGTGGGGTAATTGAGATCATGTGGGGCAATTGAGATGTAGTAGGGGTAATTGAGATGTAGTAGGAGTAATTGAGATCAATGATTATTGTGGCCTTGTTAGAGTACTTACACAAATCAGAACATATTTTTTAAGCGTCAAATCCTGGCAGATACCTACCTCAAGCCTATAGATTGTGTAAGTACTCTAACAAGTCCACAATAATCATTGATCTCAATTACCCCCACTACATCTCAATTGCCCCACATGATCTCAATTACCCCCATTCTACGGTACCTATATATTTATCCTGACACACTAGAAGCTTATTAAATGTCTCTGTAATGAAAGGCGGGATGAGAGAGACATGCATGTAATATGAATACTTTCGACAACTATTTCTCGAAAACGAAGATAAAGACACAAAAGTTAATACTACATTGCAAATCTAGGTGAAACGCTGGATCTGATGGTATTCATTACAAATCAGAAATGTTTTTAGTGAAGGCCAGTGTTATAAGAAAACAAGACGACATTGCATTTCAAATTTTAAATTTTTATTTGTGCAAAAGTTGTAATCCCTTTTAGATCGCTCTTGATGTCTTCTGATAGGAAATCATACTGTGATCGTAATTAGGGAGACATCACTCCTGATCACTGTCAAAATCGCGTCAAAAACTGGTTACAAAAGCGAACGAATCCTTCGGAATCAACCACAGGGCGGCCACAAGCAGACGTTCCAAATATCGTGAGTACGAATACGGTGTTTACGCCTTCCTAGACACAACTGAGGTGTTGCAAGAGAGGAAAAGGAAGGGACATGTAGTAAGTCGATAGAAACGTGGAACCCATGCACGAGGATGTGCCCACACAGGATCAGTGCGCATGGGAACAGCACGTTGGGCTTTCTAGCACAGCTAGTTTTCACATAGGCAGTTTTTTAGTGCCAAGTGGACGGCTACTAGCATGGTGGACGGGTGCTAGACATGTTACCCTATGGCTTCCCCTGAGGATGCTACTTCCCATATCATAGGACCCATCGATCCAACTGTTGACGCTGACGGGTCAATAAATAACAATGACAGTTTTGGAATCCTTGAAACATTCCTAACAAAACTATAGAGCTGGATTCTCGATTTTGGCCCCCATAATATTTTATTATTACAGCTCAAAACCAAATCCCATAATTTTTGTTTTCTATATTTTAGTTAGTAATCGCAAGGAAATGGAAAATAGAGAATCCAGTTGTGATAAAAAATATTATGAGGGCAAAAATGGAGAATCCAGTTTTATATTTTTGTTAGGAATGTTTCAAGGATTCCAAAACTGTCATTGTTTTTATTCTAGCATGAAAACTCATTGAGTTCTGTTCATTTGAAATTGCCAAAATATAGATATATACACTTATATATATAACCTCATTATCTCAAAACTAAGGTCTGAGTAAAAAATATGGGAATAAAATGTGTTTCTTATTCAAAAATACATAGTCTGAGCAAGTTTCAAAACAATCAGTCCGCAATTGATAATTTTGGCCCCCCATGCTCTCCCCTCAAAAATGTACCAGTTGCAAAAGTTCTACCAAACTTTTTTTAATGTCCTCATCATATGGAATAAGAAAATACATGGTACTGCCGTAAAAGAGAAATGTACACAGACACCCCCCTAGAGCCTAGACTATCAGGAAAATGGTGTTTCCAGTAGCCTTTGTCACATTGAGATGCCTTTAGCACCAGGAACGCAATTCAGAATGGCAGAGAGAGAGAGTGCCTGTCTGAGCTTTTGGGTCATGTCAATCCAATTGAAATATATTCGATAATAGACTACCCGCGCTATCAAAAAATGACAGCGAAATTTTTGAGACGACCTATCTTCATTTAATATGCTTCTGTTACTAATGTGCTGATGATATATATATATATATATTCTTATAATTCCGATAAAACGACATCTCTCAAAATCCACACCACAGAACATTTTCAATATATGTACGGGATTAACTCCCAGTATTTAACTATCTCGGAAAACTCCACGGGACACTTCCTCCCTCTTCTCCATAGTAAACGCGTGCTGAGATACTGCCATCGACCACCACCTTAGTACGGAAGCACTTCCACAATGAGCTCTTACCCCGAGAATCTTGTGGTTAGGAAGGCAAGGACGGGTTCATCTAGTATACTGTATTTTAGGGGTATTTGAGTGTTTTAACGTATTTTGAACATAAGGAGAACCAGTCAATGCCTTCCTAACCACAAGGTTGGCGTTGTAAAAGCTCATTGTTGGTTAGCTATTCGTTACCTACTTAGCGTCAATCTTTGATTGGCCCTACTACAGGGGGCAGTTCAATAACCTACCAAAATTTTGTCAGCCTAACAGCATTTTGGTAGGCTGATGGGAAAAATTGTCATCCTAAACACCATCTATAAGTATATATATAAGCATACACACACAGGCAAACCTCACAACTCGACTTCCTCAAAACTCGTTCCCTCAAAACTCGAACAGTTCTCTCAATACACGATATCTATTTTAAGGTAACTGTAGTATACTCCTAGACCGATTGGTGCTGGAGGTCTTGTTATGCGCTTTGTGTATCATACACATTACTTCTCTCTCCATCTCTCCAGTGATAATCATGGCTGAGAATGTGCTTGATAATCTTCTTGAGGTTAAGGCAACCTCTAAGGATATTTCGAGAGGAGAGAAGACTCATAAAGACTCTAGTAAATCTAAAGAGAAGGATAAGGTGAAAGGGAACGAAAAACGAAAGCCGGCTGAGAAGTCTTATGATCTTAGGGGCTCTGCGCCTAAAGAAAACCCGACTGGTCTTGCTGAAATTATGGAGAAAGGTTCTGCTGCATTGCAAGAATCTTTGCTTGCCTTAAACCAGAATGTTTCTGGCATGGGGATCACATAGTTGATAGGCTGGTTACTGAACAGGCGCACCATGAAGACGATGACTAGCAAATAGAATGTAAACCTGAATCTTCAGTTCAGGGAAGTCAGGAATAGTTATTAGATTTGCTAACTTCAGCTCATTGTAAGGAAGAAGTTGTGGCCGCGCTGTTGAACTAGAAATTAGCTAAATTGGTTGACATCCTGATGAGCGCCAAACCTGACGACGACCTTATGCAACGTCGTAATCAACTGTACAAAAGGCCGGAAAATTGTAAGTACCTGAAAGTGCCTAAGTTGAACCAGGAAGTTTGGAATTCAGTTACCGCTAAAAACAGAAAGCACGATTTTGGATTTCAAACCATTCAGGATCACCTGGTTAAGAGCGTTATTCCACTTGCCTAAGTGGTTGATAAACTATATGAGGTGAAGGATGACATTCCTGCGGAATGCTTAGACGTCAATGAAGTGATTAAGATGTTGGTGGATGCTATCTCTTTTACTGGAGTAGCTAATTGTGAAATTGTGAAGAAACGCAAAGAGGCTGTAAAAGGAAATTTGGACCCTAAGTTTTAAAAAAAATTGTTTTTGTTCCAATCAGGAAATTTCTCCTGATAAATTGTTCGGGGAAGATCTGGCCCAAAAATTGAATGATATTAATGATTTGGGCAAATTGTCTGGTGATATAGCCTCTCCTGGTCCTTCAGGCTACATACCCCCCCCCCCCGTTTGTTTAGAGGGGGTGCCTCGTCCAAGAGAGGCAGTGGCTTTTCACCGCGTACGGGGTTTAGTTACGGGAGAGTGAGTCACTTTTTTCGTGGACGAGATAGATTTGCTCCGTACCTTTATACTTACGCTCACAGGAGGCCTTTACACAAGGCCGTAGTTCGGAGGCCCGGTTTTCGCGTGCGCCGCAGTCTCTTTCGGAGCACAGAGACAAGCAGCCAAATCGGCCTTTCCCTCCTTGGAAGGGGGAGGGGGAGAGTTAACTTTTTCTCCCTTAAATTCTACATTGCATCCCAGTAAGGTGAGACAATCATTTGAGGCCGGTAATATTGCTCTACACGCAAATGCATGAAAAAAACTGACTGAGGACCCTTCAGTTTTAAATATTGCGTCTAATTGCTGCATAGAATTCAATTTCTGCGTTTTACTGTACTCTAGGGTTGTCCCAAAGAAATTTTGGTTCCGGCTCTGAACACGTTCACATTATTGACGAAGAACTGGGCCTATTGCATGACAAATGCGTGATTTCTGTGGCGGTGCCTCAAACTAGGCAGTACATATCAAAAGTGTTTTTTCGTTCTTTCGGCTTAAATCTAATGTCTTGAGAATTATTTTAGATCGGTCTAGGCTTATTGAATTTGTTGTTTACAAGCACTTCAAATGGAGTTATTTGAGATGGCGTAAGACTTCATTTAGGTAGGCTCTTTCTTTGCATCGGTAGATTCAGAGATGCAAAATATTCTATACAGATTCACCCGGAGCACAGGAAGTTCCTTAGATTCATCTGGAATAAGATTCTTTAGGAGTTTAATTGTATGCCAAATGGTTTGGCTTGTGCTCCTATAGGCTATTTACCAAACTCATGAAGCCTGTGTTCTCTCATTTGCGAAGTCTGGGCTTCGACTCCGTCTCTTACATTGACGATTTACTACTGCTGGGGCCTACCCAGGAAGCACTATCGTCTCTCACGACGATTTTGCGTTCACGTAAGCTTTCCTGCGCGCGCCACCACTAAAATAAACACTACCTAGGCAAACCTAACCTAACCTAGCTTAGCCTAGCCTAACCTAAACTAGCCTAACCTAAACTAGCCTAACCTAACCTAACCTAACCTAGCCTAACCTAACCTAACCTAACCTAACCTAGCCTAACCTAACCTAACCTAGCCTAACCTAGCCTAACCTAGCCTAACCTAACCTAACCTAACCTAGCCTAACCTAGCCTACCCTTACCTAAGGATGGGAATGGATTGGATGGGAATGGATTGGATGGGAATGGATTGGATGGGAATGGATTGGATGGGAATGGATTGGATGGGAATGGATTGGATGGGAATGGATACCTACCCTTACCTTACCTACCCTTACCTAACCTACCCTTACCTAACCTACCCTTACCTAACCTACCCTTACCTAACCTACCCTTACCTAACCTAACCTAACCTAACCTAACCTTCTAACCTAACCTTACCTAACCCAACCAAACATAACCTAACCTAACACAACCTAACACAACCTAACACAACCTTACCCAACCTTACCCAATCTAACCTTTCTAACCTTACCTAACGTTACCTAACGTTATCTAACGTTATCTAACGTTATCTAACGTTATCTAACGTTACCTAATGTTATCTAACGTTACCTAACCTAACCCAACTTAATCCAAAACCCAACGCCGCTCACGCGCACACGATCTGCGTACACAAATCGTCGTGAGAGACGTTAGTGCACCCATGAAGCTTGCGCTCGCAACGTACAAGCTACAGTGGAGCTTATATTTTCGTTAGGTTTTGCCTTAAATTATGAGAAGTCTGTACATGCCGCCTAATGAGATTCAGCTCTTGGGTTTTAACTCAAGCACAATTAAATTGGAAGGGAACAGAATTCTAAACTCAGAGAGCACCATCCACCTGCTAGCTTCCTATATTGGTTTGCTGGTATCTTGCTCTAAGGCTGTCGTGTATGGGCCGCTTCATTACCGTTCCTGGAAAGAGATAAAATTTCTGCTTTACGCAAAAGTTGCGGCAATTATGAGGCCCAAGTCAGGTGTCCGTAAGGAGGTAGAATGGTGGTTAAAGAATGTCGACGGCAGCTTCCGTAGCATCAGGCATCCGGAGCCGTAGTAGTCCTCACGACGGACGCTAGCAAAATTGGCTGGGGGGCTGCATGTTACGAGGCATCGTTCTACTGGAGGCAGCTGCCTGCACATTAATGTCTTGGAGTTAAAAGCGGCCCTTTTTGGGTTAAAATCTCTTTGTACGTTTGAAAACGATCTCCATATCAGGCTAAAATTAGACAACACTACGGCTGTCTCCTACATGAACAGTATGGGAGGTATTGCATGCTGGCACTGTGATCTTGTGGCGACTGAAATTTGGGAATGGTGCTCGACCAGAAATATTTGGATTTCGGCGGAACATATCTCAGGGTCATAATACTTCCTTGCGGATCAGAAGAGCAGACGTTTTCATGATAACACGGAATGGATGTTGCATACCTCGATTTTTAGGCAATTGGTGGACATTTTGGGGAAAGTAGAGATTGACTTATTCGTCTCCCGGCTATATAAACAATGCAGAAATTATGTAGCCAGGAAACCTGATCCCTCTGCAGTTTTTACGGATGCTTTCAGCTGCTCCTGGAAAAGTTCTAACTTCTACGCTTTTCCTCCTTTCAGTCGGGTGAACCGAATGCTGAGCAATATTACTCGGATCAGGCGGAAGGCATCATGATTGTGCCTTTATGGACCATACTTTCAAGGCTCCCAGCCAATAATTTGAGAAAAACTTAGATAGTTACTGAAAAAAAAAAAAACAGATTCTTGCAAAAAACCCAGACAACAACTTTTATCAAAAAAATTGTAATTTTACTTACTTCAAATGGAATTATTCATCTTCGGCAGCTGGTAAATTGATGTTCTCCCTTTTCTGCTGTTTAAGACGCTGTTCATACCGTTGATAGCAGCTTCCATCTACAATGTTTTTCACCAACTCTTGTTTCGGCTTCTGAGCTTTCACTGTTCACTATATATTAATTTCAAAGCACCGATATGCACAAAAGCGCTAAACAGTAGGCTGAATACACTATGGTAAGGCACGACACAACTATAAATTGTCACGTTGTCACTTGTCAACAGTGAGCGCGGTACTGAATGTACACTACTGATGCAATCACGTGGGTGATGTCCGGCTAGTCGGCAACCTTTGCTTTGACTGGTAATGAACGCGTTCAATACATGTTTGATTTGCGCTCCACTAGAGTCTAGACCACTGCTATTTGTCAGATAAGAGAAATATACACTGACGGTTAGTGCGTTGCTCCATTAATTTTGTATTGACTGTATAATCAAATTTAAGGCATTGACTATGTTTCAATGACATTATTAGCTAATTAACTTACTTGACGAAAAAACCCAGATATTGCCATTAAAAAAAAAATAAATAAATAAACCTAGAAACCCAGGCAAAGGCAAAAAAAAAACAAGATCTGGGTGGAAAAACCCAGCTCTGGGAGACCTGCTCAAGTATGTTCACCAGGCTGTTGAGGATGTTGGTGGCAAACCCGTTGATTCTTCCCCTCAATGTCCTTTCGCTTCCGTACAAACGTAGGCTGCACCCTTCTCACAAGAAACTCAGATTACTGGCTTATCGTGTTTCCGGGACCATTTCGTTAGCAGAGGATAACAGCCTAACGTTGTAGAACTCCTCAGTGCTTCCTAGCGGGACTCTACCAAGGCGCGGTATAGAACGTATATTGAACGATGGGTGGCTTGCTGTCATACTGGACAGATTGATCCCTGTCGTTCGTCTGAGCGCTTAATTTTAAAGTTCTTGACATGCTTACATGAAAATGGTCTTGGCTATAGTGCTATTAATACAGCCAGTTCTGCTCTTTCTAGTCTGGTAGTTAGTATTAATGGTAGTTCTGTAGGTAACTTACCCTTGGTTAAGCGTTTATTGAAAGGAATCTTTCATTTGAGACCTTCGAAACCCAGATATAATTTCATCTGGGACGTTAATGTGGTTTAAAATACCTTGCATCTTTGTTTCCGTTGGAGGAAATGTCCTTAAAACTTCTGATGGTGAAACTAGTTACGTTGATGAGTCTGTTGTCCGCGCAACATCATTTGGTTTTGGAGGACAGTAAAGCTATATTTATTGTTAAATACGTTTTGTCACTCTGCCCGACATAGGAATTTGGCACAGCTTGTATTCAGGTCGTATCAGCAAGAATCACTGTGTGTTGTGCGAACACTAAACGAATACCTGCAGCGTATGTCTGATAAAAGAAACAGCGAAAGCAAATTATTCATCTCGTACTTAAAACCACATAAGGCGGTCTCGACTGTTACCATCGGCAGATGGGTCAAATTTGTTCTGAAACAAGCGGGCATCGATACTAGAATCTTCAAATCTATCAGCACGAGAGCCGCAGCTACGTCAGCTGCTTCCGTAGCTAGGGTTAATCTTGCCGAAATTATGAAAACTGCGGGCTGGTGCAATGCCTCTATATTTGCTAAGTTTTACAATAAACCAATTCTTACCAGCTCGTTCAGCGACGCCCTGCTCAATGGGGGTTAAGTTGCCCTCACTGGCTTTGAAATCTCATGGAGTTCCTGGCTGCTGTGAGCAGTGTTGCTGTAGAATTGCAAAGTTAAACGAGACTCACCTTAAGTTGAAGTTTGGATGCAATTCTGCAGCAACTCTGCGTCAGCCAGGGACTCATGCCCGCCCTGGTTGAGCATTCGGGGACTTACGAGTTAACTTCAATTGAGGCTTGTTCCCATCATTATGGCATCTCAGCGAAGTCAACTTCCTGTAAAGACTGCCGGACCGACCAGTGGAGGCTCTCTCATGTGGTCCCTGCATATGGCTGACGCAGAAATGCATCCAAACTTCAACTCAAGGTGAGTCTCGTTTAACTTTGCAATTGCTCTCAGGCAGTCAGGTGGGTTGTCTGAGATGTAAAAATGGCAAAAACTTTGAGTTAGCTGGCTACCAAAATGACGGCGTTGAATTTGAAACTCCACCCAGAAAGAGGCAGAAGGAGTTGAGCAATGCTCATAATTTTAAGCAGAGAGTCAGGTGCGTTGACTTAGATATGAACAATGCCAAAAGAGTAGAATTAGCTGGCCATCAATAATGACGGCGATGAATTTTGTAGTTTGTACACCCAAAAACAGGCAGAAGGAGTAGTCATGATAATTTTTTTAGGCAGTCAGACAGGTTCACTGATACGTGGAAAATTCCAAAATTTTAGAGTATGCTGGCCATAAAAAAATAGCGGGGTTGAATTTGCCCCCTACCGCGGGTGATTGTCTTCCTCCACGACGTGTTCTAGTCCTATAGCGCGTCCAATATAGATTTTTACAGCTAAATCAGGGAGATGTCAGCTTCTTGTTCAAGAACCTTTTGTCTAATAAAACATTGTTGTAAGCCACTGCGTGGTAACATTGTCGTTTACCAGAGTGTCAGCGTTTTCAAAAATGACTGCGAGGAATTTGTGACGGCTCTTCTTCACTGATCATACTTATTATTATTATTATTATTAATAAAGCTTCACGCTTGATCTCCCACGGACAGGTAAAACAACCCAAATGAAGCATCTTGCAGCACCAGGAAGCCCAAAACGCTGCTGAAGGAAATCCAGCAAAAAACCATTAACAGCTGACTTAAACGCCTGCAGGCCAATACGACCATAAGCCGATGCCGGCAGCAAATTCCAAATCCAAGCCGACCAGGGCACGAAGCACCGACAGAACTAATTAGTTCGACATCTGACAGCCTCCAAAGTGAAAGAGTGCGCTCCGCGCGCAGCACGAGTCCCTCTCCCAAAAACCTAGAGGGCAGGGAGAGAAAAATACAACAGATGCCTCTCATTATTGTACACTTTATAAAACATACATAGCTCTGCGACTCTTCTCCTGTGGGACAGGTTCACTAGATCATTATCAGCGCACAGCCTGCTGGCTGAACTAACAAGTCGGTCTAAC
>LQNS02278094.1:60264586-60279120 GCA_001587735.2 Parhyale hawaiensis | reverse complement strand
AAAATCGCGAATGATTGACAAAACCCTACCACCCACACCAAAGGACTCCAGCTTGTATAATAGACCCCTGTGGTTAACCCTGTCAAACGCAGCGCTAAAGTCCAACTGGACAAGGCGTGCCTCTGACCGTCAATCCAGTGCAGACTGTAAATGGTGTGACACCGACAAGAGAGCGTCACAACAACCCAAGCCAATTCTGTACGCAAACTGACAAGCAGGCAGCAACCCCATAATTTCAGCGAAACGACCCAGCTTATCAGCGATCAACTTCTCGAACACCTTCGACAAAATGGGCGTCAGTGTGATGGGTCGATAGTTGGCCACATAAGGCGACACCGGACCCTTGGCAGTAAGAGTAAAATTCCCAGTACGCCAACAACAAGGAAAATTTTCTAGCCGTATTAGGCGCTGGACGATCACTACAAGAACATCAGTCATGCAACTGCTTATAAAACAAAGAAAACATGTATACCGGATCCACACCTCCATACGAATCAAGGCTCTCAAGCAACACCTTGATTACACCAGATCTGAACGCCAAAGAGATCAAGCGAGGTTCAGGGTGGCATCCATGAGGCAATGCGATAACATCTCTGCTCTGCTTCTTATCAAAGTGAGCCGACAAGAGCTCCGCCCTTGGCAAGGGATCAGCATTGAGCCACCACCTGGACCAACAAGGGGTGGCAACGAAGGTTCAGCACCGAACACTGAACCCTTTAGCTCGCTCCACCAACGATGTGGATGGTCAATACTCAGCAGAGACTCCCTGGAACGCTGCCTCAGACGATACCATGCTTCCTCATACGCACGCTTAGCCTCGGCCCTACGATCAACATAGGTCAACCACAACGTGCGGTCACGCGAACGTCGCCATGCCCGATAAGCCGCTTGTTTAGCTTCATGAGCTAACCGATACTGGTCGTCAAACCACGGCTTATCCCAAGTTAGCTGGCCATCAAAAATGACGGCGTTGAATTTGAAACTCCACCTCTTTCCTAAATACAAATGCCAACTGGAAGAAACAGAGACATGAGAGTTCACGGCTTCACAACTGCTAAGCAGCAAAACCTTACTTTTCTTTCTCTGATATGAAGAAAAAGTTACTGTTTTTTTCCAGGCAGTCAAGCATCACTCTAAATATTAATTTCGCTTCGGAATCACGAATAAGCCAGGATATCACATATGTCCAAGTTTTTTTTTTTTTTTGCTGAGTTAAGAGCTGTTTCATTGGCAATTGAAATAAAGTTGAAACAATGATTGATACTTTGAGACTGTCTGTGACAAGAAAGTTAGAATCAGGATGCATAAGAGCGCTAAGAAAAGCTGCAGCTGCAACGTGGCCTAATTTTCGCCTCTGTGTTTTCTTGCAGCGTGACAAAAAATGGACTGATAAATAAACAACGAATAAATAAACAGATATATAAGCACCGGTCTATATTATATAATAGATTTATTAAGGAATGTAGAAGTCTGTTATTGCGTATTTCCTTGAATTAATCGTCGCAAGAAGTATTCATTTAGTCATCCCTCGAATGCCAAATTTCTGTTAATATTTACCTCAAAACACGCACTTTATTTCACAACACGTCGGTCCGCTTTCGTTCGTGTTATGAGGTCCGCCTGTATAAACAAATAAATACACGACTGTGTTTGTTATATTGGCTGTTTACGCGCGTCACCTTGTCCATCCAGCTGCAGCTAGTGACTACTACAGCCACCGACACACCAGTGCAACAAGCGACGTGTGACACTGCAAATTTGTCGAACAACAACAACAAAAGTAGCGTTGAGTACAGTAATCTACAGTACCCACCGACGCAACCCAGCTCGCGCGAAACACCGTACATTGCTGTTTGTCACAGGAAACTTGTCTCCCGTAAAGATGGCATTGCATTGCTCGTCTGCTCTAAAACGACGGCGTAGTACAGTTCAGTACAGACTGGGATATTCGCTATCCCAGTACAGTACCCGCACAAGAGAAAGACAACGCGTCCCTTACTGAAGTGTACGAGAAGCAGCGAAAAGCATTGAGCAATGAGCGTCCATGTTGTTCACGGGATCAACGAAGAACGATGGACTGACTTAAAACACAAAAGAGGCCGATCCCTGGCTTCAGTCTATTCCTGCTTTGGCGAACGTAATCTGCCATCATTAAAACAAAAATGGCAACGTATCTGCAGTTATACCTTTGCCTAGAGCAGAGGTTCTCGACCGGGAGTAAATTTACCCCTAGGGTAAAAAATTATGTAGTCGGAAATAAATAATTGAAGTACGTGAAGTTGGGCCTAAACAATTAAAAAGTTTTTCTTTGTTTTCCTGCCACTTTATGATGGCTAAGAATTTTTTGTATAGGAGTAGGTGGTAAATGGTTGAGAACCTCAGGCCTAGAGACTGAGAAGCCATCATTTACCCCTCGCAATGACCGTAACCAAGGAGGGTCAATAGAAACCTGCAGGCCAGTATGCATCATAATTATAGTGTTCATGGAAGGACGAATATCCTGGTATGGACCGTGCAGCGCCTCCACGACAGCAACCACAAGTCGCCGGGCAGCTGTCGTTTTGGCCATTATGACAAATGTTGCCATTTTGGCAGTTTTGGTCAATCTGGCCATTTTGCCTTGGTGGCCATTTTAGCTAATTTTGTCTCTGTGCTCATTTTGGTCATTTTCCTCAGTGGTCATTTTGGCCATATTTATTCTCGTAGTCATTTGGGCCATTTTATGCTCCTTATGTCATTCTGGCAACTGTGGACATTTTGACAACGATTTGGCACAAACTCTCGTGACACGAATTAGGTAGATACCAAACGAAGGCTCCCTAGACACAGCCTAGCCCGAGCACCGAACAGACACCACGGACACACACGCTACTGTTTTTTGGCTATATATTCTGGCTTTTATTTCCCTGCACCGGGCAGTTGAAAAAACGAAGTTTCCGACACTGAGTTTTTTCAAATAAAAATTGCCCTGGTACGAAAATGAATTGAACCAGTGAGTAGTCTGGGCCTTCGCAGATGCGCAGCCGACCATTAACGGAGGAAGAGGAAGAGACTCGTAGAAAGTTGTAGAAATGAGGAATCAATACACGAGAGCATCCTCATAGTGGTTCGGAGCGAGTAGACACAGCAAGTTGAGAATGGGGAGAAAGCAGAGATCAAGGATCGTCAGCAGGAGTAGGAAAAAGGAAAGAGGCACAGAAGGCACCAAGTAGTAGTAGCAGCAGAAGTAGTAGTACAAAATTTTACTAGCGCATTGGGGACACGATGTCTATAACGCGCCGAACTATTCCTGTGGTTCAGCACAGGCTCGTGCGCTACTGGGGCGCTAAGTACGTCTCGTTTTAAATTATGAATGATTTGTATCCCGGGTTTTCTGTTTGGTAGGTCTCATATTGTAAGTGGTTAGAGCGCTACTGACAGGAAAAAGGCGCAAATTGTGCATCTCCAACCCCCGGCCCCGGGCACGGCTGAACGCTTTCGCTCAGCTACGTAGCACAGAGGAAGGAAACGAAAAGCAAGAGAGTAGAAGCCTAGCGGGTAGAGGTCGACAACCTCGATCAGTGGCCCACCTGAGAGCTTACCTAACTTTACAAAACTAACCTCGTCCGCAGGAACTACGGCAAGTTGCAACATCCCTGCGGAGAAGGTACTAAGGACCCTTGGGGTTGTGAGGCCCAAACGTATTGTGGCAGGGCAGAGGGCACCAAAAACAGAGCTGTTTTAAAGGCTGGCAGCTTAGGCCATATGGTAGTCACAGAGGTTCGGAGAGGAGGGGGGGCGAGGGCAGCAACAACATCGTAGCTGATAGGTTGTGTTAGCTAGGAACAGACAAGTTGCGCCTACGTGGCGGAAGGTCATTTGAGGTTTTCTAGGGGCAACCAGTTGGTCGTACAGCCGCGTAAATCGAATTTGTATTTACAGTGTGATTCTGAGTGCTTTTTAAAACAACCTTTTTGTTATTTGTAGAGCGTTATTTTAGTTACTTATCCTATGAACTAAGATGAAATAAAAAATCTGTTCACACTGTGGGGTTTCGCTGATCGCTGCTGCGAATTTCTGCGGTCAAATCGCAGCTCTGTGCGTTTTCGCGGGCGTCCGTTTTGTTAGATATTTCCGTGCGATTTAGACTGCAAGCAAAGCATGTTCATCCGCAAAACGAATAAATTAGGCGTTTCTCGTTTCTCTATAGACATTTAAATGCTTTCAAGTCTCTCTGATTTCTATTTCACTGCAAATTTGACGAGAAATATGAACTTCACCACAGTAGTGACACTTGTGGAGAATACCGAGTTGACGGTGGATAAAATAAATGTTCGAACCCTTTGCACTACCTCTGGGGAACAGGGAAATTATCGAGTTACTTTTACTTGACAACCATATTTGGGGTTGCTCTCCAAGCCCAAGCCAGTCGTTTAATTTGATTGAATGTATTGCCGTGCCCTCGAAAGCACGACCGCGTGGTCAAGAAAAATATGAAAATGTTAACCTAAGCTCACTTGGCTGTACTGTCATTGCTGTAGCACGCTATAAGTAGTATCTGCATTTACAGTGATTGTTTATTCCAAGTTGTATTGATACTAGAAGTAAAATAAGTTATGACTAGTGACAAAAACTGCAGCTTCTTTGGATCAAGGAGCGCGAGCAACGAAGTTCTGCGGAACATGTGCGTGGTAGCGTGCACGGGACTTCGCATGGCGGAAGAGCAGCTTCCCGTCGCTAGCGTATCACCTACACAAAAAGGATTTCTGAGTGAGTTGCACGTTGCTCGTACGAACGCCTAGTGTGGCCCTTCTTTACACACAGTAAGTGCAGCGTCATAGCTGACCCGAAGGCGTCAAAGAACAGTTGTTCTTGTTTAGTTTAAGCCTCCGTTAACACAACAAAGGCGACCTCACAGAGAAAAAGGGACATATGTCGATAGAAACGTGGAGCCTGTGTTCGAGGGTGTTCCCTCACAGGATCAACGCGTATACGAACAGCAAGTCGGAAATGAAGAGGGAGAACAGAAGAAAGTAACATCAAAAGGAGTACGAAAATAGAAGGAAGCTGAGTGGAACGAAAGACAGACGTCCCGAAGGCCTGGCTAATGGCTGAGGCAACCTACACAATCCTACTACGGTCGCTTCTCCCAATAACATAGGATGGTTGAACCTAACTAACTGAACCTTATGGCTCATCCTATGCCTCCTGAAGGGGTACAGGTACAAAGAACAGCAAGAAAACATAATTTGCACAACGTAAGGTGCGACCGTTGCTTTAACCAGTCGATTAATGAACCGATCTATGAGTTACCGTACAAGTAATAAATTTAAATATTATTGCTTTATAGTAACTCACATCGATGTCCGTTTTATAATTTTTGTAAAAGAAAAGACTGGGTAAAGTCCTCCCACTTTAAATCACTTTTGTACAGGCAAACTCTGCTGTGGTTCGACTTATAATTGATTTAAAATGTACAGACTCAATATATTAAAGCAAGGAAAAATCATTAAATAATTAATGGGATATCTGCTGTCTTCAGAACACAATATAAACTATAAATGATAAACGATTTTAAGCCCATCGCTAGTTAGGTTTTAACTATTCGGGCAAACAATAAAACTAATGTACACACACTTATTAGCAAAATTTTCAAAGTATGTTGTGAAGTATATTAATTTTGAGCTACACCATGGAGCTTACACACTATCGAAATAGTAGACTGTAATTCTGTTGAAGAAGCCTAGTTTGAGCCTCCGTTTGTATAACCGTTTACATAACAATTAGAGAAAGATGAGAAAAAAGGAGACAAGTTTAGAGACACGCCGAAGCCACGCACGAAGGCACTCCGACGCAGGACCACGCGCACGGGAACAGCAAGAAGGGAGAGAAGAAGAATAACAGAAAAAAGTAAATCAGCAAGAGAATGAAAACGGTAAAAAGCAAAGTGTGCACAAAGGACAGATGTTCCGAGGTCTCTGTTCCCCACAACGTGAGCTGGGCGAACCAAGCAACGCAACTCAGCGGCGTATCGCCCATCCTATATGCCCCAGTAGCAGTAGCATTATGGACCATTTACTACTCTGGTCCACGCCACTTCTCAAATAAAATGAGAGGATTCAGAAGAGAGGGGAAGACACAGGACGCCAGCAAATCACAAAATGTACGCACGAGGGTGCTTCACAATTGATCAACTGTACCAAGAACACCAGATGGGAAAAGAAGAACAAAATAACTTTACATTGGATTTTCACAGTCTGGCGCGCGAGAGTAAAAAAGTAAAAAAATAAAATAAAAAACAAGGAAGGAAAAATATGATACTCTGTAGGACCAGTCGAATTTTGTCATTCCGGTAGGTCCTCCCAGCCGCAACTCACCGCGACACCGCCTGGCCGAACCTACCTAAAGCTCTCCTGACAACCTGCAACGCCGTAGGTGACTCGCAACCCAGGTAAAACGAGATGATTATTATGTTGAGTAGTTTAAGATTCCACTTCCACAACAACGGCGATCAGCAGAGGGAGAAACTGAGGACTCACCGTATGACAACAAAAACGGGGAACTCATGCATAAGCTGCTCCCACACATGATCAATACCCATGGGAACAGCAAGTCGGGAAAGCTTGTAATAAAGCATGGGCAAGTAGGAGTATGAAAATGAAAGCAAAGTGGGCACGAAAGACGGACATCGCGAAGGCCTAGCTAACCGCCAAGGTAACTCACACGAGCCCCGTGGAGTCGCCTCGGCCCACAACACAGGATGGGTGAGCCTAACTAAGATAAAGCAAGATTCAGCACTCACTTTTCATCAAAAGATCAATAGGCAAAACATCAAGCATAACGGTGTACATCAGATAATTCACTGATTATCGAGTAGAAAGGCCTTCAATGTCCTCTTGAAAGACCACAGGCTGGTCAAGTCACGGAGCGCAACAGGCAAGGAATTTCAAACTTGAACCTATCGACGGTGGAAAGAATCTAAGCACTTCGCTTTAGACACCCTAGGGCATTTCAACAACTTATTTCTTTTAGCTCTTGTGTCATGAGAACGATCAATTTCGCAGCTATGATATTTCTCGAGAAAAATGCACTGTAACCCATACTATAGTACGAATAAACTTAATTCAAACGAAGTATGTATGAACACTATTCACTGTAAATAAATTATGGTTTTGATTAGCTAGCGACATTGGTCGACAAGAGGTGACCAGCTTAACACATGTCCTGCAAACGCTGGAGATGTGTAAGGCCCGTCATTGAGGACGCGCCCCACACAGTAATGCCGTACACCAAATGGGGATATGCCAGGCTAAAGTACACCTTTCTCAATACAATTTCTGGCACAAAAGCAGAGAGTTTGCAAATGATACCACAAGACTTCGCAAATTTGTTTTGAACATGAGTTATGTGGGACTGACAGTTGAGTTTCTCATCAATGACTATTCCTAAAAATTTTGTAAAGTTTACATTATTAACACACGTACCTCTAATAATAAGTCTCTTGTCTGATGGTTTTGGTCGGTTTGAAAATGACATATAGGATGTTTTAGAAATGTTTAGGGATAATCTGTTTGAAGAAAGCCATTCATCGATGTTCGTCAACTCATCATTAGCTACTTCAAGCAGATGATCAAGGTTATTCCCCTCCATAAAGACTGACGTGTCGTCGGCAAAATGAATAAATTTAAGGACCTGCGTACACCTGTGCGTATCATTTATGTAAATAAGGAAGAGCAATTGACCTAGTATAGAACCTCGAGGCACACCAACAGTAACCGGGAGCATGGAAGAATCAGCACCATCACAACTGACAGACTGGTACCTATTATCCAAATAAGAAGCAAACCACGCGAGAGTAGCACCGCGGACACCGTGTGCCTCAAGTTTCCCTAACAATATATTGTGGTTCACAGTGTCGAAAGCTTTCGAAAAATCAAGAGAAAAACATAGAAAATATTTGTTAGCATCAATATTATTAGAAATTTCGTGACAGAATCTAATTACAGCACCGCTTGTGAAACTCTTCGACCGGAAACCGAATTGGCAACCAGTAAGCAGCGAATATTTATCCAAGAAACTATTCAAGCAGCGGTACATACATCTCTCGAACACCTTGCTTAAAAAATGTAATGTAGATATTGGTGTATATATAGTTCGAAACTATGGTTTTCTGTCCCTGTTTGTATAATGGAATTACTCTGGCTATTTTCAAACAATCTGGAAAAATTCCCTGTTGAAAGGACATATTGACTAATATTAGATATAGCTGGTGGTATAATGTCCGCTAAGAATTTGTAGACGAATGTTGGAATGCTAGTTAATGGACAGCTTTTATTCTTGAACGATTTGATAATGCTTGCCACTTCTGCTGCATGGGAATTTAAACAAAAAATGAATTAGGCTGTCGGTCAAGGTAGCTCTCGGGTGACCTGTCTACCCTCGGTATGTTTTGTTCGAGACTTGAAGCGACAGAGACAAAATATTCATTAAATAAAGACGCTACCTCCCTACCATCTCGTATAGTCAGACCGTCAGCAATCAACCCAACGCATTCGGCTGAACCTCTATCCTGCGGCCTCAGTACTGAATTTAACGTTTTCCATGCGCGCCTGCGACACTTAACATACTCACTGAAATTAATCTCAGTATAATTCAGTTCTTAATTGATAAAATTACCCCACTTTGTCAAAATTAATCAAAATCTCACCACCGTCGAATATTGCATTCATGGAACCAATAACAGAAGTAATTTCGGCGCAACTGGGCAATCCAGCAAAGAAAACGACAGGGCATTGATTTGAGAAGTTAGTTCATTACCGAATCAGTGATCCATTTCCAATATCGCGGCAATATCCCCCATTGTGCCTCACAAGCTCTTATTCTGAGACGAAACTGAAGGAGTCCTGAGTCAATATACAGCGAGGGTTTATTGTAAACATTAACACTTTAGGGGGAGGCAGAGTGCACTTGGCAGGTCCGAGATGAGAACAAATGCAATACAGAAATTTATTAGAGGTATCCCCGATAACTCAGACCCGCGGACATATAAATTGCTTATAATTCCCTTACTGCATCCTGACAGCTCACTAGTTAATGTAACTCCATAACATAAGGAAACACATTTGGCTGTGAGGAACAGGAAGAGAGGTTTCAGTGCTAAGTACAGTGTGTGTACATATACGGTGGACTAACTGGTTATGGCAACTCACTACTATAATTAAATATGCAGATGCGGCTGTGAAGACAAAAAGAAAAACAATCGATACATAGCTTTACGTATTTAGTATGGTCTGAAAGGCTTTTTTGCTTAAATAAATTTGAATTACATTACCTTAGCTGACACGTGCGAAACAACTACCCACGAACGTTACTTACATGCTACCTGAGTACGGGTTGGATGGCTATTTACGTCGCCCTTCATTTGCTAATGTGGCTTTGTAAAAGCGGTGTGTCCCGAAACACCATTATCATATAAAACGACAAATTGTAGTAACTTTGATGAAGTCAGATACGCTAAATTGGAAAATTTAAAAACGTTGTATGCATTTGACTTGAACATCTCCGTGTATTCTATACCTTCGTTTTAACAGCGGATTTGAGAGTAACGATTCATAGTAGTTTGACATTAACCAAAAATGAGGGCCTCCAGATCAACGCTGCCACCGTTTGTTATGATCTGAGTCGTGTCATGTCATCATTGTAACGTCAGGCAGCATTTGGCGTTATTGGTTCAGTAATGACGCTACGAGAGAAATTTTCCTCGAACTTTTCAACTCCCTTCTATGTAGTGCTCCGGTGTTTTTTTCCATAAAACTCCCTGCTGCGAGCAACTTAGGAATAATACAAACACCTCGATAGAGGAGCCAAAACACACGAGGACAGTAGCGTTTACGTTAAACTCTAAATGCAGCCAGACTGTGACACAGGAACTAGTATAGTTAGTAAAAAGACTCATGAAAATTAGGAGTAATCCATGAAGAATTTCTGTTCTTCATTAATAGTACTCTTAGTTTTCCATCCTAGCATATCAGTCAGTCATATTTTTCAACTATGCCGTAGACTGAAGTTGTAACTTCCCCTATACAGCTAAGTGGTACTGCTTCAATAGTTCTCATTACAAATCTACTGATCGACGCAATATATGACTTCAAACAGACAAATAGTACTTCAACGAGCAAACTGTTCACAGTTATTGTAGGTAGAGTAATTAGATATGTTCAAAGCACTAAATATAGTGTGCAAAAATTAAGAGGAAGCTCATTAAAGTAAGAACACCGCACCCTGTTTGAGTGGATGAATCAGGGACAGAACCCATGGGACAGGCGCCATTCAATAAGTTATTGCTGCCATTGATGTATTGTCTACATATAGTGTGCGACGCTATTAGTTATTCTGGCACCGACAGGCATAGATAAATCGCGTGTACTTGCTTTGATAAGTGACCCATAATGTCCTACCACACAAGTAACCTTGTGTTGGAACAGCGACTTGAAATAACGCAAATCACTTGACTGTCATAATCTCAATATCTCTCAATTAATATAGCAGGCATGATAGAGCATGAACAATACATATAAACAGTGTTCCATCAAACGCAAACAGTTCATTAAGTGACGCGCAGTTCATCAATCTCTTCAAAGTTCGCCAGAGATAAGCTCTCCCTGATTAGTTCACATCTGCTTATCTGGAATTGGAGCGCGTTGCCGAGGTGCGGCTGGAGTAGGAATGGTGCTCTGATTGATGGCGCGGTGTACGGTTGGGTGGTGACGTGGTTATGGAGCAAGAAGTAAACGTGTTGGAAGAGCGATAAGACAATTCAACACTCTTTATACTACAGATGAAATTGTAAAAGTAGCCAGAAATATCGTCTCTGTATCGAGATACTTTAAGTCCTACAGTGCACCAGCTTCTCCTACGTTCATGGCCTGTTTTTCATTAGCCATCACAAGAGTAAATCGTGAAGTTATGCTGTAGTATATCGGTAAATCGCGCAAGTTATTCAGAAGACGTTTTGATAAAAAATACGGGATTAGTACAAATTAAGAGCAGGTTGAATTTGCCTTTAAGAACTTGCTCTTAATTTGTTTGCATCACAAGCTCGCTTGCAGAAAGAAACCTTCGTACTTAAGAAATCATTTTAGAGGTAGTATACTGTAAATGAAAATATCATAAATTTATCTTACATTTATACATCAAATCCTGTTATCTATCAAGGTTGAAGTAAAGAATTTCGGGCATGTTTGCACGAAACATTCAATTTTCTCGGCGAACAAATTGAGGGATCAAAGTTCAAGTTACTGTAGAAGATACGGTATCAAAATTTTGAACGCATTTCGGGTATAGACTACTTAAAATCGGACGAATTGTAGCTACGCTACTAACACAACCTCCTACTCCTATTTGCTATTTACATTTTCCTAACGCTCATTATTCTCTGTAATCGGATGCCCCAAAAACGCCTTATTAATGAGAGATAAATTCACAATGTGACACTGGTAAATATAGAATTAGGAATAATAGCCGCTTCTGTCAACCAAGCTTGCTTTTTCTTATAACAATTTGAATTGCTTATTCGTGAGGGCGGAAGATCAGGAGGGAAGTAAAATCCGTCCGTATTCTACTGTAGATCAGTGTTTCCCTATAACTGATTAGTGTAGACCCCTGCAAAGAGAGCAACGCATCGTCATTGACCCCTAGTGTTCCAGTGTTGACTGCATGCAATATGCTACATTTAGGTAAAACCTGTGTTACAAAGGATGAAGAAAAATCACGGTTTTAATCAATTTTATTTAACTACGTAACGTATCTGCAATCAAAGTTATAAACTACCCTAAATAATAAAGAATAGTAAAAACTAAGAGAGAATATACTATTAACAATATATTATTTCGCTAGGTAACGTAAATACAATTAAAGTTTTAAAATGAACAGAATAATGAAGAATACTAAAATAAACGAAGAGGTAATATAATATTAACTGAAATTCCTTATATTAGGGTATTTTTTTCTAAATAATATTCTAGAAAGATTGAAAAGTTGTTTAATAAACATTTATTCAGTACTAATGCCCGCCAGGATTTCAAATTGCACCAAATTTGTAAAAAAATGTAGGTCATTTATATTGTTAGAGGTAGGAATTTAATTTAAGTTAAGGATTACCAAACTAAGGAGATTTACTTCAGGTACCGTAAAGGTTGTTTCAAGCACTGTCTCAGGCTCTCAGTGTGAATGCTCGCACCTATCGGTGGAATGAAACGGGTAGTCGTGTGTGCCAAATGTGTGACTTGGGTGAGGATGAAAGTGTTGAACATTTAAAATTGGAGTGTGCAGCATACTCACAGAAACGAGGGGTTATGATGCAAGTAGTCTTGGAAGAGTGGGGTGCTCAAGAAGGTGTGGTGTACCAGAGAACGGGCCTGGAATGGTTGACTCGAATGCTCGGGTGTGATGGAGTGGCAAGTGTGAGGGTGATTGAGTGTGTCAAGGAGTAGCTACCTGGCAAGAGTGTGGGGTAAGCGAGAGGTGGCTATAAAGGATAGATGAGTTTAACACTGCTTAAGTAGTTCCTGACTTACCATTTCTCTGCAGTGTAGCGCTGTTTAAGGAGCTTCCTAACTTATCAGGGCTCCACAGTGTGGCACTGTTTGAAAAGTTTTTGGTTCACTGGGCTCCGCAGTGAGAGCTAACATGGTTTAGGTATTTGTAGTTTAGTGTGGTGTGTAGGGATTTATAGGTATCTACAACTGGTGTGGATTCCTCCCTGGTCTGGCTGTCTTGCACTGGGGCTGTCTGAGCCTGGGGAGATGCAGAGGTGAGTTTGCAGTGCCTTGTATAGTCGAATGACCCGAGCAGGTTTTGCTCCCGTGCGTTTGCTGTGACCGGCAACCATATGGTGGCAAACATGTATTAAGTAGAGCTACGCAGGTATATCGATCCAAAGATATGATGTTGCAGGTCTACCCATGGCCTGATGCACATCACCCTGCTAATGGAATTGGAATTGAAGAAAATGGGTTTCAGAGGGAACTCAACAAGTCGTTAGAAATGTGTAAAAACCCATATATCATGCATATTGATTTTTAAAAATTTTATTTTCATACTAGATACATAGATTTTTTTTTGCAAAATTTATTTTCAGCTTTTATACACAAAACAGAGAAATAAAAATAGAGGTGTTCTTTAAACAGACCCTCTAGGGGGTCTACGGGGGTCTATAGACCCCTTATAGGGAACCACTGTTCTAGATATCGTAGCATTAAATTACCACAGACAAGGAGGCTATGTTTCTCTCGGAGTTTGTCTGTCGGGTTGTTCGTTCAGAAAGATATGAGAAGATGTTCAGGAAATTTTCAGGAAATGTTTGATATGTTAGGAGGAACAGATGGTTAGCTTATGATTAATCCGTCTAACTGTTTGTTAATCCGTTGTTTCTTGGCATAGTAACTAATAAAGTTATGAACGGATTATGTATGAAATTTTCAGGAGCTTTTGGAAATAGTGTAAGAAACATATGAACAAATTTTGGTGCTGATATATTGGTCCGCGTGCCTGTTTGTCTCTCGGTTTGTTTTCGTGTTTGTCAGCAACATACTGAGAATGTTATGAACAGTTGGTTATGAAATTTACAAAAATATTGTGAATGCTACGGGAAATAAATGACCCAATTTTGGTGATGATATGTTGGTCGGTTTGACTGTTTGTCTCTGTGTTTTCATTTCTGTTTATTAAGACATAACTCAAATATTTACGGATCTTCATGTAATTTGCAGGAACTATTAAAACTGTTGGGACACCTATATCACAAAATTTTGGTGATAATCTGTTTGTCTCCCTATTTGGCTTAACTTAAAAAGTTATGAACGGAACTTTATTAAATTTACAGGAACTGCTGGAGAAATAGTAGTACAGTAACGTATGATCTAATTTTGGCGTTGATCAAACAGAAATTTTGGATTCAGCACCATTTTTAAATGTTTCGTTAACACTGCATTACTTTGCGGAGGTATACGTTCTCAAAGGGCTGCTCCATTGTTATCGTTGTTTTCGGAAGATTATTACTTTCGCAATGGAGCTTGATTTCTCGTTCCACCTTGAACAGGACGTATTTGATTGTTAAAGTTGCAGGTGCAATACATCGATAGCAAAATAAGCGCTTTGGTCAGGCACGAGCAGTGAAGAGATGTGATTTCTTCGCAGTAGTTTCTGACGACAGGGTAAACAAATCACTGTATAACTACCATGCTACGTTACAGCCATATCCTTAAAGTGTCCAATGAAAAAGTTCTACTTTGGATATCGATAGAAATTAATTTCTCTGTTTTCAATGCGTGAACCAAATTTCAAGCAATATTATGCTGCGAGAACAAACACCAGCTCAGTCTCCGGATCCTTAAATACTTTTGTGCACACCTGCGCACATGCAAAGTTTTCACCAGCCCAGTGCAACCGTAAAACTCCAAGACATCATTACTTGCTATTGGAGCACTTTTTTCGTCACTGCTTCAGATCGTAAAAGTTTCGGATCTTTTGTCAGCGCCCGCACAGCACGGCGGGCT
>LQNS02278094.1:60251386-60264486 GCA_001587735.2 Parhyale hawaiensis | reverse complement strand
TGGAGATCTGTTATATGAGAACTCTACAGAAGTCTGGGAGCATCTAGTAAAACACCTAAGTAGCGATGCTCCTGTACGTACTCGAGTGACTGTGTTCCCAACATGATGGGAATTGGTTGTTGCCTACACTTAGAGAACACCATGCATTTCGTTTTTTCAAGGTTTAGAGAAAGACCCCATTGTTTTGTCCAGGTCTGAAATGCAGAAAGGCCTCGTTGTAGTTTCTGAGTTGCTATCTGAAGTGAAGTATCAGAAGAATAGTAGATAATGTCATTTGCATATTCAGCAGTGTGTACTCCTGGAGTAGAGGGAATGTCACTCAACATAACATTGAAGAGAAATGGAGACAAGATAGCCCCCTATGGGACTCCTGACTTCATTGGGCGAGGGGAAGAATATTCACCCTCAAAGAAAACTTGGAATGTTCGGTCCTGTAAGTAGTTTCGGATCCAGCGGAGAAGGGGACCCTGAATCCCACAATTAGCTAGTTTATAGAGAAGCCCTGTATGAAAGACTCGATCGAAAGCTTGTGTTAAATCACAAAATGCGACAACTACAAACGATTTTGAAGCGAGAGCTTTTCTAATGACAATCTCCAGTTTTGTTACTTGATCAAGGGCTGATAGACGTTGCCGAAAACCTCCTCGTTCTGCGCGGAGGGCACCAGTGTCCTCCAAAGAGAGAGTCGAGACTGTACCAAAGATTCTAAGAGCTTACCAATGCATGACAATAGAGATATAGGACGATAGGAGGAAGGCAGGGTTAGAGGCTTATTTAATTTTCGAATATGAAGGATAAGCGCGTGTTTCCAAGCAGAAGGAAAGAGACCTTGGGAAAGACTTCCATTGAAAATGTCAAGGAGCCATTTATAATAAGAAGGTGGGAGGTGTTTGAGGTGATGATTTGAGACCCGATCATGACCAGGAGATGTGAGATGGAGAGATTTGATTGGATACTGTAGTTCATTTAATGTAAAAGGAGCATTATAGAAGGCTGTACTTTCAGCGCACAAAGCAAGAGAAAGTGGAAGAAGTATAAATCTAGGGTAAGGAGAAGGTGAAGGGGCTGAGAAGATGAGTTCATAGCATTTGGCAAGAGTATTTACTTTTTCAGCAGAGTCTGTGACTATTGAGTTGTGTGTTATGAATGGTTGGGCCTGTAGACAATGAGGGGTTCGAAGTCCACGAATATGTCGCCACACTACTGCAGGTGGAGTGGAAGAGGAGATAGTTGAGCAGAATTTAGTCCACGAGTGTCGTTTAGCTTGTTTTATTTCCCATTTGGCAAGTGCCTCACTGTGTTTGTATGCCAGCAGGTGAGGCAGGGAAGGCTGTGCAATCAACCTTTTTTTTGCCCTGCTAACGAAATGGTCCCAGAAACACGACAAGCCAGTAATCTGAATTTGTTGTGCGAAGGGTGCAGCCTCCGTTTGTACGGAAGAAGAGAAAGGACGTTGAGGGGAAGAATCAACGGGTTTGCCACCAACATCCTCAACAGCCTGGGGAACATACTTGAGCAGGTCTCCCAGAGCTGGGTTTTTCCACCCAGATCTTGTTTTTTTTTNTTTTTTTTTTTTTGCCGTTGCCTGGGTTTTTGGGTTTATTTTTTTTTACAAAAATGGCAAAATCTGTGTTTTTTCTTGAAGTAAGTTAATTAGCTAATACATAATGTCATTGAAACATAGTCAATGCCTTAAATTTGATTATACAGTCAATACAAAACTAATGGAGCAACGCACTAACCGTCAGAGTGTATATTTCTCCTATCTGACAGACAGTAGTGGTCTAGACTCTAGTGGAGCGCAAATCAAACATGCATAGAACGCGTTCATTACCAGTCAAAGCAAAGGTTGCCGACTAGTCGGATATCACCCACGTGATTGCATCAGTAGTGTACATTCAGTACCGCGCTCACTGTTGACAAGTGACAACGTGACAATTTATAGTTGTGTCGTGCCTTACCATAGTGTATTCAGCTACTGTTTAGCGCTTTTGTGAATATCGGTGCTTTGAAATTAATATATAGTGAACAGTGAAAGCTCAGAGCCGAAACAAGAGTTGGTGAAAAACGTTGTACATGGAAGCTGCTATCAACGGTATGAACAGCGTCTTAAACATCAGAAAAGGGAGAACATCAATTTAGCAGCTGCCGAAGATGTATAATTCCTTCTGAAGTAAGTAAAATTATATTGTTTTTTGATTAAAGTTGTTGTCTTGTTTTTTTTTTTTTTTTGCAAGAATCTGGGTTTTTTTCAGTAACTATCTAAGTTTTTCTCAAATTATTAGCTGGGAGCCTGAAAGTATGGTCCATAAATCACAATCATGATGCCTTCCGCTTGATCCGAGAAATAATGCTCAGTATTCGGTTCACCCGGCTGAAAGGAGGAAAAGTGTAGAAGTTAGAATTTTTCCAGGTGCAGCTGAACGCATCCGTAAAAAGTGCAGAGGGATCAGTTTCCAGGCTACATAATTTTTGCATTGTTTATTAAACCGGGAGACGAATAAGTCAATCTCTACTTTCCCCAAAATGTCCACCAATTGCTTTAAAATCGAGGTATGCAACATCCATTCCGTGTTATCATGAAAAAACATCTGCTCTTCTGATCCGCAAGGAAGTATTGTGACCCTGAGATATGTTCCGCCGAAATCCAAATATTTTGGGTCGAGCACCATTCCCAAATTTCAGTCGCCACAAGATCACAGTGCCAGCATGTGATACCTTCCATACTGTTAGTCTAGGAGATAGCCGTAGTGTTGTCTAATTTTAGCCTGATATGGAGATCGTTTTCAAACGCACAAAGGGATTTTAACCCAAAAAGGGCCGCTCCAAGACATTAATGTGCTGCTCTGATTCAGTCGGTAACCACCTGCCTTCGGTAGAACGATCCCTCGTAACAGCCCCCCCCCCCTCCAGCCAATTTTGCTAGCGTCCGTCGTGAGGACTACTACGGCTCCGGATGCCTGATGCTACGGAAGCTGCCGTCGACATTCTTTAATCACCATTCTACCTCCTTACGGGCCGAATTGAACACCTTGACTTGGGCCTCGCAATTGCCGCAATTTTTGCGTAAAGCAGAAATTTTATCTCTCTCCAGGAACGGTAATGAAGTGGCCCATACACGACAGCCTTAGAGCAAGATACCAACAAACCAATATATGAAGCTAGCAGGTGGATGGTGCTCTTTGAGTTTAGAATTCTGTTCCCTTCCAATTTAATTTTAGTCTTTTTCTCGCGGAAGAACTGAATCTCATTAGACGGCGTAAGTACAGATTGTCATAATTTAAGGCAAAACCTAATGAAGACATAAGCTCCACTGCAGCATGTACGTTGCGAGCGCAAGCTTCCTGGGTAGGCCCCAGCAGTACTGAATCGTCAATGTATGAGACGGAGTCGAAGCCCAGACTTCGCAAATATGAGAACACTGGCTTCATGAGTTTGGTAAATAGCCTAGGAGCACAAGCCAAGCCATTTGGCATACAATTAAACTCCTAAAGAATCTTATTCCAGATGAATCTAAGGAACTTCCTATGCTCCGAGTGAATCTCCATAGAATAATATGCATCTTTGAATCTACCGATGCATAGAAAGAGCCTTCCTGAATGAAGTCTAACGCCATCTCAAATAACTCCATTTTGAAGTGCTTGTAGACAACAAATTCAATAAGCCTAGACAAATCTAAAATAATTCTCACCGAGCCATTAGTTTTAAGCCGAAAGAACGAAAGAACACTTTTGATATGTACTGCCTAGTTTGAGTCACCGCCACAGAAATCACGCCTTTGTCGTGCAATAGGCCCAGTTCTTCGTCAATAATGTGAGCTTGCTCAGACGGAACCAAAATTTCTTTGGGGCAACCCTAAGAGTACAGTAAAGGGGAAGAATTTAATTCTAGACGGTAATTAGACGCAATATTTAAAACTGAAGGGTCCTCAGTCAGATTTTTCCATGCATCTACGCGTAGAGCAATATTACCAACCTTAAATGATTGTCTCACCTGACTGGGATGCACTGTAGAATTTAAGGGAGAAAAAGTTAATTCCCCCCCCCCCCCATTCCAAGGGGGGAAAGACCGGTTTGGCTGCTTGTCTCTGTGCTCCGAAAGAGACTGCGGCGCACGCGAAAACCGGGCCTCCGAACTACGGCCTTGTGTAAAGGCCTCCTGTGAGCATAAGTATAAAGGTACGGAGCAAATCTATCTCATCCACGAAAGAACTGGCTCACTCTTCCGTAACTAAACCCCGTACGCGGTGCAAAGCCACTGCCTCTCTTGGACAAGGCACACCCTCTAAACAAACGGAGGGGGGGGGAGTAGGTATGTAGCCCGAAGGACCAGGAGAGGCTATATCATCAGACAATGTGCCTAAATCATTAATATCATTAACCTTTTGGGCCAGATCTTCCCCAAACAATTTATTAGGAGAAATTTCCTGATTGGAACAAAAACAATTTTTTTGAAACTTAGGGGCCAAATTTCCTTTTACAGCCTCTTTGCGTTTACAGCCTCTTTGCAATTGCAAAATGGAGAATCCAGTTCTATAGTTTTGTTAGGAATGTTTCAAGGATTCCAAAACCGTCATTGTTTTTATTGACATGTCAGTGTACACAGTTGGATCGATGGGTTCTATAATTGATATGGGAAGTAGCATCCTCAGGGGAAGCCATAGGGTAACATGTCTAGCACCCGTCCACCATGCTAGTCGCCGTCCACTTGGCACTAAAAAACTGCCTTTGTGAAAACTAACAGTGCTAGAAAGCCCAACGTGCTGTTCCCATGCGCACTTATCCTGTGTGGGCACATCCTCGTGCATGGGTTTCTATCGACTTATTGCATCTCCCTTCCTTTTCCTTTCTTGTAACACCTCAGTTGTGTCTAGGAAGGCTTAAACACCGTATTCGTTCTCACGATACTTGGAACGTCTGCTTGTGGCCACCCTGTGGTTGATTCCGAAGGATTCGTTCGCTTTTGTAACCAGTTTTTGATGCAATTTTGACAGTAATCAGGAGTGATGTCTCCGTAATTACGATCGCAGTATGATTTCCCATCAGAAGACATGAAGAGCGATCTAAAAGTGATTAGAACTTTTGCACAAGTAAAAATTTGAAATTTGAAATGCAATGTCGTCTTGTTTTGTTATACCACTGGCCTTCACTAAAAACATTTCTGATTTGTAATGAATACCATCAGAACCAGCGTTTCACCTAGATTTGAAATGTAGTATTAACTTTTGTGTTTTTATCTTGGTTTTCGAGAAATAGTTGTCGAAAGTATTCATATTATATGCATGTCTCTCTCATACCACCTTTCATTACAGAGAGATTTAATAAGCTTCTAGTGTTTCAGGATAAGTATATAGGTACCCCATTTTTATGGTGTGTGAGGTCTGACAAGAGATCAAGATGCACCGACCGTGTAAGTATGCTGCAAACAAATTTTGCAACGTATGTAGGAAAGTATGTGTGACTCAGAAAAGGAAAAAGAAAATTTCCACAATAGTGAAAGCAAGGTACTGCGCACACTTTGTTTTTCCCCTTGGTCAACCCACAAAATCTTCCATCCGTAACCTTTGTATAAATAGTAATCATGTTTTTAGCAGCAATAAGTTTTCTATTTTTGACGCAACCCGGACCACTGCTGACCTCCGCATTTTAGAATCCTTGTACATTTTGAAACATAAACCGGAGCTGAACGAGTGCTCATCGGCTGTGAAGCTCATGATTTTTAACTGTTACCTTTGAGAGATTAGTTCTTGTTAATCCTAATCACCTTTTTATAATCTGAATTTTGTCATTTTCAGAACACTGATGATAGATTCTTAATAATCCGAAACGTCTGGTTTTTAATGATGCTTGTGATCACGTTGGTATTTTTTTTTTTTATCCTGAAGATTAGTCACGGGCAAGACATTTCATTTGCAATTTTTGCTATGCTAGTTTGGACAACTGGGAAAACGGGAAGCTTTCATGTTGTTATCATTTGGTATTCCCATGATTTGGAGAGAAAAGACCTACAGACCATGGGCAAGATTGTCACTTGTTCTTCTTCACGGACCTAAATATTTCAAGCCACAGTACCTCGCTCATTTTGACTATTCAAACTTACCTTCAGCTACAAGACCTGAAGCTCATGGTGCCTTTATCTGATTCAGATTCTCAACAGGACGTTCGTAACATTGATCTTGAGCTTGATCGTTTAGAGTAGAGGATTGTTCATGTATGAAAATAGATTCTAACACTTTCAGGTCGAATTGAGGGCAAGATGATAAAATTGTGAAATTTTCATTTAGGATTTGATGGCCAGTGTAGGAGTAGAATAACTTGCAATGAATTTAGAATTTGCTTAAAGTTAAGATCATAGCGGACGTGTCCTGCATACCATAATGTGCATCCTTACGTTGTTATTAACTTAAAATTAAAAAAGTTTGGTAGAATGAGCATGATCGTTTAGAGTAGGGGATTGTTCATGCATGAAAATAGATTCTAACACTTTCAGGTCGAATTGAGGGCAAGATGATAAAATTTTGAAGTTTTCATTTAAGATTTGATGGCTAGGACCTGAAAGTGTTAGAATCTATTTTCATACATGAACAATCCCCTACTCTAAACGATCATGCTCATCCTACTGATCTTGAGCTTGTGTCAGATGAACCTGATCACGATGTTTCCAAATTTACTGAAAATGAACTCGACGTATGAATTATTTGGAATCAATATCAATAATTTACGATAATTAAGCGGTGTAGAATTTCGCCAAAATGGAGAGAGAGACAGAAAAACAAATGGAATATTTTGAATTAGCTCACAAAACTAAGTAAAGTAGCACAATTTTCAACGCATAAATTTTTAAAAAGTCGTCACATTTAGACCTGTGAAATTTAGGGTTAGATTGAATAATGGTTTCTTTTGTGACTGATTGTGATTTCCAGAGTTCTAGTTTCGTTAGTTTAATGCCTGTGTAGTTCCAATAAGCGTTAAGCACTGGAAGTTTACCTATCATTGATTTAAAATCAAGTAAAATGTAAAAGAAATCCATTCCCAATCAATGCATCGTCTACATATACATATAACAAAAAAACGACATTTACATTTTGAAAACAAACATGGCTGATGAGTTTGTTTACAAAATCATTGACCTTACTCACATGTGCAATTCAGTGATCACGATGATCACTATCTCGGCGATTCTGATGACGAATGTGGTCACAAGAAGATTCGTTTTAAAGGTGATCAAAGGTGGCACATTTGATAGTTTCCCAGTACTTGACACATATTTCACAGTTGCCCCACCCACGGTATACTTGTATAAGTCTTCTCCATTTACCGGCGCTGCTCTTTGGTGTCACTTGGGTAATTCACAAGATGCTTGAATATATACAACATAAGCATCTGGGTCTCGTTGTATACAAGGGCTACGGTCCCGAATAGGCTCGCTTAAGGTGAATTCACTTACTTATATCCACTCGATCTACCTTGTATAATGGGCGATTAAACTCTGATGCCCAGTTTTAGCCCTCATAAATAGCAAATCTGGTACTTTTTCAAGGTAATACGTACTACGTCCAACAGTAGTGGTATGTTACAGCATCTACATGTATGAGAAACCTGTAATAAAGAAAAGCTAAGATACTGTACTACATGTGCCATTGCCTCCTGAGCTCAACTGTCAAATCGCAGAACAGCGAATTTTCTGCCTTAATTAATGAGAATTCGTAGTTACGATTGTTCATTCACATAACAGCGAATTTTCAAATAACAAACTCGCAGAAAACTAGAACCAGATGTCCGCTGTATTTGGCAATATAGAATGATTAAGTTAGGAAAATTCAAGTTTACTGGCATTAATGACTTAGCAAAAGAGTTAAGTTACTTAGTCATTTCACAGAGCGGCGCTATAAGCTCCATACCCCGCAGTGCTATCACAAAATCCTCCATCGGCGCCAGCAAAACAATCCTCTCATCGACTTTCCCTCCCCCGGCAAAAAAGAAAAGTCCCTGAGTTTTGATGCTCCCGAGCATTCCAGGAGTATTTTCGCTTCTCCATGGGGAACTTAATTAGAGTTTCATAAAACAGAGAAGCCTTTATTTTAAAATGCTGCACTCTTTAAGTTAACTATGCATGAGGCGCCGGTCTGATCGGTGCTGATAGAGCCGATTATAAAGTCGTCCATATTGGCGCTGTTGGAAGAAAATACAGCTAGGGGGTATGCCCCGCGTTATGAACAGTTTGCACGGAGTAAAAACGTTCGTAGTTTGAAGTGTGTGTGTCGCTTTAGCAACGTTTTTCATTATGCTGAACATTGACTACTTGCAGCAAAGACGACACTTGGAAAGGTAATCTATTTCATTTACTATTTGCACTCACGTTCTTTCTTGCAGTTACATTCATAACGTTTTCGCTATTGACTTTATGCTGTTCTTAAACTGGGACATGACTCGCATTGCACTGATATTTGTTCTGAAAGCAAGGGTTGCCTGCACGCAGCAGCTTTTGTTGTGAAGCACAATAATTGGGCGCAGAATTTCAGTGCAGTCCAACATCGGTTAGCACACGCACACCTCCACGTGCGTGTTCGGTTTCTCTATGTTTTTCAGTCAAGACCATTACTCAAGTCCCACGGGCTTTTACTAATTCCAGTCGTCAGTATAACCGTTCGATTCGTAACTTTGGAACTAGTTTCACGCAGCTAGAGGCGTCTTGTAACGCAACCTGAGAAATGATTACCTCAAACTGAATTGAGTTGATGAGAGCGCCATCTCTCGATGAGCGGCATAAACTTAATTTTAATGAATTTCAGTGTTTATTGTAATTTCGTCGACGTAAACCTTGAAGTAAGTCAACTTTTTACTCATACTGATGCCACACGCTAGTCAAACGAACGAGTGTCGTCATCTTTTCGTCCGAATTTGTTGATTTACCCAAATAAATGGCACACACTTGCAAAGAATTTTAAGATATAAATCCCACCAAGATATAGTGATATGTCCGAAAGTTCTCTAACGGCACTTGTTGAGCAAACTGAACTGATGGTCAACATTTTAACGTCATTTCTTGGCAATCTCAAAACTGTGTTTACGAGAGTTCATCATGACTTTCGGACGAAAAGATGACGATAGTCGTTCTTTTGACTAACTTGTGGCATCACCATTACACGTCATTCGCATCAACGCGTTCGCTCATCCCCTCATCAGAATGTGCTACTCTGCCCTACAATAAATAATAGAAAAGTGCACGGTTTTCTGAGGTTTAGCTTACTTCAAATTAAGAGATATATCCGCGACTCGCCTAGTGACACTTGCAAAGGAAATCGATTTGACGGTTAACATTTTAATAAGTTTTTGTAGCGTGCACAATGTTGTGCTGACAGCGACGCTATACGAAACTTTCGGACGAGTGGATGAAGGAACGCGTTGACATGAATGACGTGTGAACTTGGCCTAAGACTACGGAGTTTACCCGTTGCCCATTCGTATAATTTGTGTGTTCCCTTTACTCATAATAGATGTTTGGGGAGCTGTGACCTGCAGCACCGTGACCCGTGTCGCAATGGTCGTTACCGCTTTTTGAGTTATGAATGCCACAATTTGCGGGTTTACCGATGTAGCACCGGTAACCCAGAAACAGAGATTACAACACACCTCAGCTACGTGTGGAGCAACAATAAATTTTCGGCTGTCTCGAGCGCAATAATTGACTGATGATTAACTCCTAAATCTAGATATGAATAACTGGTGAATCGGAAGCTCGGGTTTAATGTTCCGGACAAAGTGAAGCCAATAAAATGAGATGATCCCGGTTGATACAGGCGAATCAAGTCACCTGTAATTTTCTATATTCAAAATTCAGCAGCAGTCTTCCTAAGCTAACTCTTTCCATGGTGACTAACTGAAAAACGTTCGTCTGAGTAAGCACTAGATGAACATGACGCCACTTGCCCGCTAGAGGATTAGCATCCTCATCATACATCGTCTGGCGCCCTCCCAGGCTGACTCAAAACCCGCCACATCCAATACGTTCATTCCTCATTGGAGTGACGCGCTACATTCAGCTAGGTAAAAAGTTATTTTCGAATCTTGTTCAGTTTTGTATAAGTACCGGAAAATGACTACTGGACAGATTATATTCTGGTTAGTCCCCTAACATAGTAATATCTAAGGTACAATCACATGCGACAGTTCTATTCAACAGGACTGGACTTGAGGCATTGTTCAGGGTAATCGATTTGGAATTAACGCGTGAAACTCGATCCTATAAGAAGTGAAGCCATTGGCCAATGATGATGAATGGATTATTATCAAGTTTGTCCTAGTATTCCAAAATTCATGTTTTTTTTCTGAATCACGACTTATTCAATTCATACAATCTAGCTTCGTCCGCTTAGTTCTTTAAGAGACATTGCTGAAATAAATATATAGTAGACTCCTGAACAACCAGATCTGTTTCATTGTTTAGTAATATATTATTGTAGACTGTCCGTAACCCAGTGGATTAAAAACCTATCCTATCCTACAACCTGGATATTCTTGATATTCTTTCAATGTATTCCATACACTTATGTGTAATATTGAAAACTGTGTACACGGTGAAAACCAAGCAAACAAACAAGAATAACAGTTTTATAAGTATACTAGACGCCCGTGACCCGTTGGGTCGTCATCACGATTGTCTTTTCTTTCGAAGAAAACAGGTGTTATTCAGCTGGTCATAGACCACGCGCTATTCGGCCGTACACTCCTGCCCGTACTGGTCGCCATCAACAGCTTCTTTTCTTCTCTAGCGAATATTCAACACGCAGTCTGTAAGCGAATTCAATTTTTATGTTACGTATTCCAGTTGTATTTTCCGTAATGGCTTTGAAATTTTCGTGCCTGTTCTTGCTACCGAGGGGCTGGTTCCACGGGCGTATCACAGATACTATCGAATGAAAGAGCTAATCCATGGAAGTATTGGAGGGGGGGGGCTGTGCCCTAGTCCCTCGAATTTCTTCCCGTCTAAAAGCGAAGGAGCTGTGTCAAACAAGACACAAGCAAGTAAATAAACACGGTTCACAGAGTTTTAGTATAATACGGGACGGCCCGTGACCCATTGGGTCGTCATCACGATCGTCTTCGCTTTCGCAAAAATAGCAGGTGTTATTTAGCTGGGCATCGACCACCCGCTATTCGACCGTCCTCTTCTGCCCATCAAGGAGCGGTCCGTTCGCTTTACTATCAACAGATTCTTTGCTTCTCTAACGAATATTAAACACTCAGGTAGTAAGCCAAGTCAAATCATTATATATTACGTGTTTCAGTTGTATTACCCATGGAACCGATGAATTGATCATGCCCGTTCTTGAGGCCCAGCTCAGTTTAACTTCTCTATCACAGTTTACAATCGATTTAAAAAGCTAATCCAGGGAATGAATGCGACTGCCCTCCCTCCCCCCCCTCCCAATACCTCGAATTTCTTTTCGGTCTATAGTTGAAGAAATTGTGTCAAACAAGAGACAAATAAATAAACTAGGATTACAGAGATTTAGTATAATACTAGACGACCCGTAACCCGTTGGGTCGTCATCACGTTCGTCTTCGCTTTCGCAAAGAGCAGGTGTTAATATCTGGGCATACACCACCCGCTATTCGGCCGTCCTCTTCTGTCCGTCAAGGAGCGGCCCGTTCGGTTCACTATCAACAGATTCTTTGCTTCTCTAACGAATATTCGAGATCCAGGTTGTAAGCAACGTAAAATTATTCGGGGGATTACCAAATCGCCGAACTAACACTATTTCCGAACAAACAGTAATTATTTGATAGGATTATAACTTTCACCTATCAAATATTGCTGCTTGTTCGGAAGTAGAGTTAGTTCGGCATTTGGGTATTTCCCATATATGTTACGTATTTCCATTGTATTGCCTATGGAACGGATGAATTTATCATGCCCGTTCTTGAGGCCCAGCTCAGTTTAACTTCTGTATCACAGATACAATCGAATTAAAGAGTTAATCCATGGAAAGAATGCAACCGCCCCCAATAAATCGAATTTCTTCCCGAGCAAAAGCGATGAAGCGGTGTCAAACAAGACAAGAATGCAACTACCTCTCCCCAAATACTTCAAATTTCTTTCCTTCTAAAAGTAAAGAATCTATGCGCAAACAAGACACAAATAAATCAACAAACTCGCAAGCAAGGTTCACGGGTTTTATTATAATACTAAACGGCCCGTAACCCGTTGGGTGGTCATAGCGATCGTCTTCGCTGTCGCCAAAAAAGCAGGTGTTATTTAGCTGGGCATAGACCTCCCGCTATTCGGCCGACCTCTTCTCCCCGTCAAGGAGCGGCCCGTTCCGTTTACTATCAACAGATTCTTTGCTTCTCTAACGAATATTCAACACTCAGGCAGTAAGCAGTCAAATTGTTATATGTAGCGTATTTCAGTTGTATTGCCCACGGAACCGCGGAATTGATCATGCCTGTTCTTGAGGCCCAGCTCAGTTTAACTTCCGTACCACAGATACAATCGAATTGAAGAGCTAGTCCATGGAAAGAATGCCACTGCCAATCCCCCCATACCTCTAATTTCTTCCCTATCGAAAAGTAAAGAAACTGTGTCAAAGAAGACGCAAGTAAATAAACAAGATACAAGTAAATAAACAAGACACAAACAAGATCGGTTCACAGGCTTTTACTATAATACTAGACGCCCCGTGACCCGTTGGGTCGTCATCACGATCGTCTTATCTGTCTTTCGTGCCCATTTTGCTTCCTTCTCACCTGTAACTCATACTGATCTTTCTTCTGTCTGTTCTTCTTCTTCTTCTTCTTTCCCGACTTGCTGTTCCCATGCGCGTTGATCCTGTGTGGGAACACCCTCGTGAATGTGTTCCACATGTCTATTATCACGCTACGTGTCCCTTCATTCTTCCTCTGTGACATCGCCTTTGTTGTGGAAACGGAGACTTAAACTTCTAAATATTATAATAATAATAGTCACGATCGTCTGTGCTTACTCATTTAGCTGGTCGTAAACCACACGCTATTCGGCCGTCCTCTCCTGCCTGTCAAGGAGCTGCCCATACGGCTCACTGTCAACAGATTCTATGCTTGTCCAACGAATATTCAACA
>LQNS02278094.1:60216400-60239028 GCA_001587735.2 Parhyale hawaiensis | reverse complement strand
CACGACGGACTGACTTAAACCACAAAAGAGGCCGATCCCTGGCTTCAGTCTATTCCTGCTTTGGCGAACGTAATCTGCCATCATTAAAACAAAAATGGCAACGTATCTGCAGTTATACCTTTGCCTAGAGCAGAGGTTCTCGACCGGGGAGTAAATTTACCCCTAGGGGTAAAAAATTCTACAGTCGGAAATGAATAATTGAAGTACGTTAAGTTGGACCTGAACAATAAAAAAGTTCTTGCTGTTTTCCTGCAACTTTATGATGGCTAAGAATATTTTGTATAGGAGTAGGTGGTAAATGGTTGAGAACCTCAGGCCTAGAGACTGAGAAGCCTTCATTTACCCCTCGCAATGACAGTAACCAAGGAGGGTTAATAGTAACCTGCAAGTCAGTATCCATCATAATTATAGTGTTCGTGGAAGGACGAATATCCTGGTATGGACCGTGCAGCGCCTCCACGACAGCAACCACAAGTCGCCGGGCAGCTGTCGTTTTGGCCATTATGACAAATATTGCCATTTTGGCAGTTTTGGTCATTCTGGCCACTTTGCCTTGGTGGCCATTTTAGCTAATTTTGCCTCTGTGCTTATTTTGGTCATTTTCCTCAGTAGTCATTTTGGCCATATTTATTCTCGTGGTCATTTGGGCGATTTTATGCCCCTTATGTCATTCTGGCAACTGTGGACATTTTGACAACGATTTGGCACAACATCACGTGACACGAATAAGGTAGATACCAAACGAAGGCTCCCAAGACACAGCCTAGCCCGAGCACCGAGCAGACACCGCGGACACACACGCTACTGTTTTTAGTTATATATCCTGGCTTTTATTTCCCTACAGCTGGCTGTTAAAAAAACGAAGCTTCCGACACGGAGGTTTTTCAAATAAAAATTGCCCGTGGTATGAAAATGAATTGAACCAGTGAGTAGTCTGGGCCTTCGCAGATGTGCAGCCGACCATTAACGGAGGAAGAGACACGTAGAAAGTTGTAGAAATGTGGAATTAATACACTAGAGCATCCTCATAGTGGTTCGGAGCGAGTAGACACAGCAAGTTGAGAAAGGGGAGAAAGCAGAGATCAAGGATCGTCAGCAGGAGAAGGAAAAAGGAAAGAGGCACAGAAGGCACCAAGTAGTAGTAGTACAAAATTTTACTAGCGCAGTGGGGACACGATATCTATAACGCGCCGAACTATTCCTGTGGTTCAGCACAGGCTCGTTTGCTACTAGGGCGCTAAGTACGTCTCGTTTCAAATTATCAATTATTTTTGTCTCGGGTTTTCTGTTGGTAGGTCTCATATTGTAAGTGGTCAGAGCGCACTGACAGGAAAAAGGCGCAAGTTGTGCATCTCCAACCCCCGGCCCCGGGCACGGCTGAACGCTTTCGCTCAGCTACGCCGCACAGGGGAAGGAAACGAAAAGCAAGAGATTAGAAGCCTAGCGGGCACAGGTCGGCAACCTCGATCAGCGGCCCACCTCCCGAAACAGAAGGTTAAGTATTGAGAGCCTACCTAACTTTACAAAACTAACCTCGTCTACAGGAACTGCGGCAATCTACAACATCCCTGCGGAGAAGGCACAAGGGACCCTTGGGGTTGTGAGGCCCAAACGTATTGTGGCAGGACAGAGGGCACCAAAAACATAGCTGTTTTGAAGGCTGGCAGGTTAGGTCATATGGTAGTCACAGAGGTTCGCAGGGGAGGGGGGCGAGGGCAGCAACAAGATCGTAGCTGATAGGTTGTGTTAGCTAGGAACAGACAAGTTGCGCCTACGTGGCGAAAGGTCGCTTGAGGTTTTCTAGGGGCAACCAGTTGGTCGTACAGCCGCGTATATCGAATTTGTATTTACCGTGTGATTCTGAGTGTTTTTTTTTTAAACAGTCTTTTTTTTGTTATTTGTAAAGCGTTTTTAGTTACTTATCCTAAAAACTGAGATGAAATAAAAAATCTGTTCACACTGTGGCGTTTCGCTGATCGCTGCGAATTTCTGCCGTCAAATCGCAGCTCAGTGCCTTTTCGTGGGCGTCCATTTTGTTAAGATATTTCCGCTGCAAACAATGCAGGTTCATCCGCAAAACGAATAAATTAGGCGTTCCACGAGGCTTTCTTGTTTCTTTATAGGCATTTTAAAAGCTTTCAAGCCTCTATTTCACAGCAAATTTGACGAGAAATATGAACTTCACCACAGTAGTGACACTTGTGGATTGTCGAGAATACTGAGTAGACGGTAAACATTTTATCGCCGTTTTGTCTAGGGGACACAGTTGTGTTTATGTTCGTAGATGAAATAATGTTCGAACTCTTTGCACTACCTCTGGGGTAACAGAAAATTATCGAGTTACCTTTACTTGTCAATCATTTTTGGAGCTGCTCTCCAAGCCAGTCGTTTAATTTGATTGAAAGAATAGTTGTTTAGTTTAAGCCTCCGTTCAACACAACAAAGGCGACCTCGCAGAGAAAAAAGGGACATATGTCGATAGAAACGTGGAACCCGTGTATGAAGGTGATCCCTCACAGGATCAACACGTATACGAACAGCAAGCTGGGAAAGAAGAGGGAGAACAGAAGAAAGTAACATCAAAAGGAGTACGAAAATAGAAGGAAGCTGAGTGGGCACGAAAGACAGACGTCCCGAAGGCTTAGCTAATGGCTGAGGCAACCTACACAATCCTTCTCTATATAGGGTCGCTTCTCCCAATAAGATAGGATGGGCGAACCTAACTAACTGAACCCTATGGCTCATCCTATGCCTCCTGAAGGGGTACAAAGAACAGCAAGAAAACATAATTTGAACAACGTAAGGTGCGACCGGTGGCTTTAACCAGTCGATTAATGAACCGATCTATTTGTTACCGTACAAGTAATAAATTTAAATATTATTGCTATATAGTCACTCACATCGATGTCCGTTTTACAATTTTTGTAAAAAAAAAGACTGGGTAAAGTCCTCCCACTTTAAATCACATTAGTATAGGCAAAATCCGCTTTGGTTCGACTTATAATTACTTTAAAATGTACCGACGCAATATAGTTAAGCATGGAAAAATCATGAAACAATGGGATATCTGCTGTCTTCAGAACACAATATCACTGCAACACTTAACATACTCACTGAAATTAATCATAGAATATTTCAGTCCTTAATTGATAAAATTACCCCACATCGACTGTCAAAATTAATCAAAATCTAGCCACCGTCGAATATTGCATTCATGGAACCAATAACAGAAGTAATTTCGGCACAACTGGGCAATCCAGCAAAGAAAACGACAGGGCATTGATTTGAGAAGTTAGTTCATTACCGAATCAGTGATCCATTTCCAATATCGCGGCGATATCCCCCATTGTGCCTCACAAGCTCTTATTCTGAGACGAAACTGAAGGAGTCCTGAGTCAATATACAGCGAGGGTTTATTGTAAACATTAACACTTTAGAGGAGGCAGAGTGCACTTGGCAGGTCCGAGATGAGAACAAATGCAATATAGAAATTTATTAGAGGTGTCCCCAATAGCTCGGACTCGCGGACATATAAATTGCATGTTCTTACTGCATCCCGAGAGCTCATTAGTTAATGTTAACTCCATTACATAAGGAAACACATTTGGCTGTGAGGAACAAGAACAGAGGTTTTAGTGCTACGTACTGTGTGTGTTCCTATACGGTGGACTAACTGGTTATAGCAACTCAATACTATAATTAAATATACAGATGCGGCTGTGAAGACAAAAGAAATCTATATATAGCTTTACGTACTAAGTATGCTCTTGTAGGCTTTCTTGCTTTAATAAATTTGAATTACATTGAACTTAGCTGCAACCTGCGAAACAACTACCCACGAACGTTACTTACATGCTACCTGAGTACGGGTTGGATGGGTTTTTATGTCGCCCTTCATTTGCAAAAACATCGGTGTGTCCCGAAACATCATTATCGTATAAAACGACAATTTGCAGTAACTTTGATAAAGTCAGATACGCTAAATTGGAAAATTTAAAAACGTTATATGCATTTGAGTTCAAAACATCTCCATGTATTCTCTACAGGTAAGTAAAATTCTCATGCATCTAAGCGCATTTTACAGGCTCTGTAGCATATTTGGATCTCGAGAACAAGTAAATCTTTATGTGAAGTTGAGATGAGAACTGTTTGTAATGTCAGCAAGTTTTGTCCTTTCTCTTATACTATTCTCTTTGCCAGTCAATAAGCCATTCGGCACACCCACGAGCATTACAGAGCCTGCAAAATGCAATGCACCCTTTTAGAGAATACACTTGATTATTTTGAACTGAAACTCAACAATACAATCCTAGATATATTATTGTTGACGACAAAATAAAACAATGTGATAAGTATTTCACATAAGAGAAGCATTCCATAGTCAATGAATGCCGAAGTAAGTTACGCAGAGATAATTTGATTGCATGGTCCAAAAGATCTATTTCAGGTGCTTTATTTACTAAGATTCAATAACTATTATATTTGGCTCTCACAACCAAATTGATGTTTGGTTGCATTACTGGGAGACATTAAGTAGGGGACCGGCTGCCCAGAAAAACTTTCAAATTATCAAAATTAGTTTTTATCACTAATCAGTAGCAATAGATCAGACTCATAGGAATAATTTTAGGCAGCGTATGTAACCCTAAGTGGGTAGAATGGGGGGCTGGGGGAGGGGGATTAATTTTTTGTAACACCTAATTTTTGTACATAAAAAACTTTTTTTATTATTCGGCCGATCTGCATAAAATTTGGCAGAAATATGTAAAATTGGAAAAGGATGTGGGTTGTACTCATATACTTTGTCCAATTTTCGCTATAGAAAACGAGTTATTAAAAGAAAATGGAAAAACCGTTTTCTTTGAATTACTAGTTTTCTATGGCGAAAATGGGAAAAAGTACATGTATACAACCCCCATTCTTTTCCGATTTTACATATCTGTACCAAGTTTCATTCAAATTGGTTCATAACTAAAAATTTATTCTCGGCCGTAGTCTTGAATTTCACACAGAAATTCCCGCCACAGGGTTCGAATTTGATTTTTCATTTTTGTTCCGATTTGAATGAAACTTGGTACACATATGTAAAATCGAAAAATGAGCTTTGTCTCTCATACTTTTTCCTATTTCCGCCATTGAAAACGAGTTATTCGAAGAAAACTTTTTTTTTTTGGTGGGAAAACGGTTACAAGCTCATGAGTCTAACCCACATTATTTTTCAGTTTTACATACCTGTGCCAAGTTCAATCCAAATCGGTACATAAATTAAAAAGTTTTCATTACAGTCGTGTTCTCGAATTTCACCAAAAAATCTGCAGCCGAAGCGTTCAAATTTAAGCTTTTATATATGAACTGATTTGAATGAAATTTTCGCAAAAAATATATATTTATACATACATATATATATATCGTATGCCGTGACAGAAGGCAAAGTAATGTCAATAACAACTGAAAATCTGATTGTTATCTGACGTCCCATAGCGCATGCGTTTGAGTGAATATCTCAATACAAAGTTATTGATCTTCAATTGAACGCCATTTTGTGAATAATGTACCAAATGTCATGATTTTTTATATCAAAGGAAAATACATTTAGAACAATTGTATGGATTCATTAAAAAAAACTGTTGAAAATTTGAAAAACTGTTTTTGAATAAAATGTATATATATATATATGTTTTAATTGAAAACTAACACTAAATTCAAAAATCTAAATCTATGCGATTGTTGGCAATTATCAATAGTATATATGTACCTACCAAATTTCATTCATATTGACTGAAAAATGAAGGCGCTGCGTAAAAATCAAATAAAAAGAAAAGAGGGTTAACAATTTTTATGCATCGATAATTTCGACATTTTTTCTATGCGAAAGTGTCTTTTACATCATATAAATGAAGTTTCAGTAGATGAAACAAAAACAAATAGAGGAAAAAACTAAAATCAACGATCTTGGATTTTTTGCTCAGACGGTCCCCTTAAGTAGCGGGTTTTCTGTATGCGTGGGGTATTAATTGTTGACGAGGTCTTGCGTGTACCAGTTCTTTTTAATATCACACCGATAATTCTCCATTTCGTCCCAAAATCCAAGATAATGGATAGGAGATATGTGGGCCAAAGTTGACGACACAGATCTGTGTATTGTATTCAGTACAATCGCCTGGCTTGTCAGATCTATCGAAGCGGAAAGTTTGCTCCTGCAAGGGTATAATTTAATACATTATGCACATCCCATTATAACAATACACAGTTTGTAGGCTGCTTTCATTGTTGGTTGGTTAGTGTATCCGTCGCTATATCAGTACATCATAAAAATTTAAGTTGCTCAATGGCAAGGAGTCCGTTGCTCTGCCAAGATTGATATCTAAGCTTTGAAGATGCCTGAAGTAGATCTTAGTGGGAGCATGGATGGGGATTTTCACTTCTTTTCCATGAAAGGCTGTTTTTGATAGTTCATGATGCGCCAATTGACCAGAAGATCAAGGAAGAAAATGAAGAGTAGTTTTACCTGAACTATGAACGAGTGCGAAGAAAACTGGAGTTACACTGAAGTAATAATTATATTCCGTCGTTATTTCCTGACGGCCTTGCCACGCAGATTGGTTTTATTGGTCACTAGTGTACCGGGCGTCAGGAATGACGGCAAGGAATTTGCTATTGTTCATACACTTTTCATACCTTACACCGGTACATCCTCTGCTAAGCATCTGTTGCACTTCGCTAGCAAACTTATCACACTACCTGCTACTGTTACACCTACCGGTTCTAATCGATACTTCTGATTCTGTACAAACTTTAGTCAAGCATCTACAATTTACCGAGATAATGAACAGTGTCTTGGATCCGGATGGTGGGCACTTTGTTTAGATCCTAAATTCACATTGATGAAGACTTGCAACTTCTGTGAATAATAGTCAAATGAAGAGAGTAGAAAGGAGCATGATAGAGGCAGAAAGAAAGCGGGATCTCGATAAGCATATAACTGGGTGCACAAAATGAAAGAAATTGATGTTTGCGACAGGAACAATCATTAAAGAAGGAATTAAAACGGCTACGTGTTTGAAATAAAATGCAAGAGCAAACGCGAAGATCATAGATAAACTAATTCGGGCGAACTGGATCAGAAAAGATAAAAGTTTTTGCTATTTGCACCGTATCATGATTGACATCATTGACTTACTTCTTAAAGAGGCGGCGCATCGCCGATGTAGACATTAGCGCCCCTTCACATTATTGAAAATACTATGTAGTTTTAACTAGCTGGAGTTGAAACTGTCTTCTTCCTTAGCTCTATGCCTGTATCAGTGTAAAGGGGAGGAAAAAATTAGAGCGATAAATCAATTACACAGCAACAAAAACTAATAAATAAACAGAGAACAGACGAACTGCTCGTGTTACTACGAGAAGAATTCAAAAAGTTCACGGAATTGATGAACTTATTTAAAATAAATTCAAGTTTCTAGTGGTGGTGCAAATGTATTGCTCTCCCAAGTGCGCTACACTTCTTTGCGGATTCATTCTTCCAACTCTGACGTAAGTTTATGCACTTGGATAGGTAAATGAGCACTTACTCATTTGAGCATCGCCGTGAAGCGCTTGGCATCGAAGTCAAATTTTCCTGCGCCCTGCTGTCTGTATGGTGAACGGCAATTGCGTTGCATTCGAATGAATAAGAAATTAATTCTAGACCTTGTTTTGACAGCGGATTTGAGAGTAACGATTCATAGTAGTTTGGCATTAACCAAAAATGAGGGCCTCCAGATCAACTTTGCCACCGTTTGCTATCATCGGAGTTGTGTCATGTATGTATAGCGGTCGGATGTCAGCTATTACATCATTGTAACGTCAGGCAGCATATAGCGTTATTGGTTCAGTAATGACGCTATGAGAGAAACTTTCCTCGAACTTTTCAACTCCCTTTTATGAAGTGCTCCGGTGTTTTTTTTTTTTCATAAAACTCTCTGCTGCGAGCAACTTAGCGATAGTACAAACACCTCGGTAGAGAAGCCAAAACAGACGAGGACAGTACTGTTTGCGTTAAACTCTAAATGCAGCCCAGACTGTGACATAGGAACTAGTATAGTTAGTAGTAAGACTAACGAAAATTAGCAGTAATCCATGAAATATTTCTGTTTTTCATTAATAGTACTTTTAGTTTCCAATCCATCCTAGCATATCAGTCACACATTTTTCAACTATGCAGTAGACTGAAGTGGTGATTTCCCTTATACAGCGAAGTTCTCATTACAAATTCACTGATCGACGCAATATATCACTTCAAACAGACAAATAGTATTTCAACGAGTAAACTGTTCACAGTAATTGGAAGTGGTGTAATTACTATGTCCAAAGCACTAAATATAGTGTGCAAAAATTAAGAGGAAGCTCATTAAAGTAAAAACACCACACCCTGTTAGAGTGGATGAATCAGGGACAGAACACGTGGGACAGGCGCCATTCAATAATTTATTGTTGCCATTGATGCATTGCCTACATATAGTGTGCGACGCTATTAATTATTCTGGCACCGACAGGCATAGATAAATCGCGTGTACTTGCATTGATAAGTGACCCATAATGTCCTACCACACAAGTTACCTTGTGTCGGAACAGCGACTTGAAATAACGCAAATCACTTGACTGTCATAATCTCGATATCTCTCTATTAATATAGCAGGCATGATAGAGCATGCACAACACATATAAACAGGGTTCCATCAAACGCAAACAGTTCATTAAGTGACGCGCAGTTCATCAATCTCTTCAAAGTTCGCTAGAGATAAGCTCTCCTGATTAGTTCACATCTGCTTATCTGGAATTGGAGCGCGTTGCCGAGGTGCGGCTGGAGTAGGAATGGTGCTCTGATTGATGGCGCGGTGTACGGTTGAATGGTAGCGTGGTTATGGAGCAAGAAGTAAACGTGTTGAAAGGACGATTAGACAATTCAACACTCCTTATACTACAGCTGAAATTGTGAAAAGTAGCCAGAAATACTGTCTCTGTATCGAGATACTTTAAATGCTACAGTGTATCAGCTTCCCTCCTACGTTCATGGACTGTTTTTCAGTAGCCTGCACAACGGTAAATCGTGCAGTTGTTCTATAGTACGCCGGTAAATCGCGTAAGTTGTTCGGAAGACGTTTTGACAAAAAAATACGGGACTAATTAGAACAAATTAAGACCAAGTTGAATTTGCCATTAAGAATTGCGCTTAATTTGTTTGCCTCTCAAGCTAGCTTGCAGAAAGAAAACGTACGTACTTGCGAAATCATTTTAGAGGTATTTTACTGCAAATGAATATATCTTACATTTATTTATCTTACATTGATATATCAACGCTTGCTGTTATTTATGAAGGTTGAAGCAAAAAATTTAGGGCATGTATGCACGAATCGTTCAATTTTCGTGGCGAACAAATTGAGGGATCAAAGTTCAAGTTAGAAGATACGGATTCAAAATTTTGAGCGTATTTCGGGTATCGACTACTTAAAATCGGACGAATTATAGGATTTATCTTGACGCTACTAATTACGTTTTGCTACACCAACCTCAGACTTCTAATAACTATTTAAATTTTCCTAACGCTCTTTATTTTCTGTAATCGGATGCCCCAAAAACGCCATATTAATGAGTATTAAATTCACAATGTGACACTGATGAATATAAATTTAGGAAAAATAGCTGCTTTTGTTAACCAAGCTCTCTTTTTCTTTCAATATTTGAATTACCTTTTCGTGAGGGCGGAAGATCAGAAGGGAAGTACAATCCGTCCGTATTCTAGATCAGTGGTTCCCTATAACTGATCAGTGTAGACCCCAGCAAAGAGAGCAGTGCATCGACATAGACCTTTAGTGTTCCAGTGTAGAATGCATTATGCTACATTCAGGTAAAACCTGTGTTACAAAAGATAAACAAAAATCCCTGTTTTATAAATTTTAATTAACTACGTAACGTAAATGCAATCAAAGTTGTAAACTACCCTGATAATAATGAAGAATAATAAAAAACTAAGAGGGAATATAATATTACCATTATTATTCAACTAGGTAACGTAATTACAATTAAAGTCTTAAAATGAACAGAATAACGAAGAATACTAAAATAAACGAAGAGGTAATATAATATTAACTAAAATTCCCGATATTAGGGTATTTTTTTCTAAAGAATATTCTACAAAGATTTGAAAGGTTGTTTAATAAGCATTTATCCATTACTGATGCCCGCCAGTATTCCAAACTGCACCTAATTTGTAAAAATAGTAGGTAATTTACACTTCTAGAGGTTGTAATTTTATATCTCAAGAAACCTCGACTAAGTTAAGGATTACCAAATTATAAGTAGATTTAGTTTTGGTACCGTTAGAATATATTCTAGTACCTAAAGGAAATGCTGCTTTTGAAGAAAATGTGTTTCAGAGGGAACTCAACAAGTCGTTAGAAATGTGTGAATACCTATATATCAAGCATATTAATTTTTCAAATTTTATTTTCATACTACATACATAGATTTTTTTTTGCAAAATTTATTTTCAGCTTTTATATACAAAACAGGGAAGCAAAAATAGAGGTGTTCTTTAAACAGACCTCCTAGGGAGTTTACGGAGGTACGTTACCTTTGATTATGCAAATATAGTTTTTTTTTTCTTATTTTTCAAGATAAGTGTCAAACATTTAAAACATTAATAGTAAGTTGGTGCACAGGTATGTTGTAACTATAAAAACAACTAGAGAAAAATAAAACGGAATCATTTCCCTCATTTTGGCAAGATTTGCTTATCGCACGGGGTTCTGCTATTAAGCCAGATTATGCAAACACACTTTCTAGTCAAAATGGACAAGAGAAGCGATCTAACCAGTGAAGAAAAGATCAAAGTGACGGCATAATTGGCTTCTGGTAAGACAAACACTCGAATTTTCCAAAGAATTACAGCGTGATCACCAAACTATTGAGGCTTATGCAATTGAAGCCAAAGTCAACCGGAAAACTCCGGATAGAGCCTCTACGAGGAAATTGCCTACTCGGGATATGCAACATCTGAAGGTTTCTATCGCTAGAAAACAACTTTCTACAAGTAAGGCGATATTTGAAGACGCTGGAGTCCTAATACTAATCAGAAAGACAAGATGAGAGGTTCTGCAGAGGCTAGAGAAAGGGAAAAAGGCAATCAAACGACCACTTCTAACAAAAATTATAAAGAAAATAGGATCAAATGGGCTTAAGAGAATATGAAAACTGATTACTCCAATGTCATATTTACTGACGAATGCAGAACCGTTCTTCATGGTCCAGATGGATGTGCGTCTGGATGGGTCCTCCATGACCGACCTCAACAGACACGGCTTAAGCGTCAACAAGTTGGTGGAGGCGTAATGTTTTGCACCGGGATAGTAGGTGACACCCTTATTGGTCCATTTGAAGTGGCAGAAGGAGTTAAACTGAATGCAGAAAGGTACTGGCAGTTTCTTGAAGCCAAACTTGATTCTATGGCTTCATGACCAGACTGTCGCACGCAGATCCAAATTGGTATTTCAGCACGATAACGCTCCCTGACACGGAGCACGGTACACTGTTAACTGGCTTGCTGATGGAAGATATCAATCAAAAAGGATTATGACCTGGCCAGCGAATAGTCCCGATTTAAATCCCACTGAGAACCTCTGGGCAATGATCAAAAGCAAGGTCTATGAATGTGGTCTGCAGTTTTCGAGCAAAGTAAGCCTGTGGAATGCAGTAAAAACAGCTGCAGATTCTATTCAACCATCTGAAACATCAAACCTGACAAAATCTGTAGATAATCGCCTTATAAAAATCATGAAAAATGAAGGTTACCATGTTCAAAATTAACTTGTTTTGTTTACACCACTGAACTCTGTTTTTTCAGTGTTTATTGAATTATTTTGGTTAAAATTTTTTGGCTTTGGACGCTTAATAAAGATATTCCTGATCACTTGTATTTATTTCCTCTTCATGACGTTTTTATTAACTTGTTGCATAATCTGAGGTAACAGTAAAAAACTTGCATATAAGCAAATTGTATGACAAACTAGGATATGGCTAAATATTTATTTTACAAGCGCTGTTAATATTTGTAACATAGCCTTATATTTAGTTAATATTGATATTTCAAAGTTAGACACTTATCTTGAAAAGTAAAGTAAAAAATTGTATTTGCATAATCAAAGGTAACACACTGTAGATAGCCCAACATTAAATTACCACAGACAAGGAGGCTATGTTTCTCTCATAGTTTGTAGGGTTGTTCGTTCAGAAAGATATGGGCAGATGCTAATGAAATTTACAGGTATTGTTTGATGTGTTAGGAGAAACAGATGGTTAACTTTTGATTATTCCGTCCAACTGGTTGTTTGTTAATCCGTTGTTTCTTGGCATAGTAACCAATAAAGTTATGAACGGATTATTCATAAAATTTTCAGGAGCTGTTGGAAATAGTGTCAGAAACATATGAACAAATTTTGGTGCTGATATCTTGGTCAGCGTGCCTGTTTGTCTCTCGGTTTGTTTTCGTGTTCGTCAGCAACATACTAACAATGTTTTGAGCGGTTGGGCATGAAATTAAAAAAATATATATATATAAATGCTACGAGAAATAAATGACTCAATTTTTGTACTGATCTGTCGGTCCATTTGACCGTTTGTCTCTGCGTTTCCCTTTCTGTTTATCAAGACATAGCTCAAATAAATATTTACGGATCTTCATGTAATTCGGAGGAACTGTTGGGGCACATAAATGATAATTTTTTTGTAATAATCTGTTTGTATGTTAGGTTGTTATTCTCCCTATTAGTCTCTTTGTTGTCAGAACTTAGCATAAAAAGTTATGAACGGAACTTCATTAAATTTACAGGAACTGCTGGGGAAATCGACGTACAGTAATATATGATCAAATTTTGGCTTTAATCAAAAAGAAATCTTGGATTGAGCACTATTTTTAAATGTTTCTTTAACACTGCATTACTTTGCTGAGGTATGCGTTCTCAAAGGGCTGATCCATTGTTATCGTTGTCTTCGGAAGATTGATTATTATTTTCGAAATGGAGCTTGATTTCTCGTTCCACCTTGAAGAGGACGTATTTGATTTTTAAAGTTGCAGGTGCACTACATCCATAGCGAAATAGGCGCTTTGGTCAGGCACGAGCAGTGAAGAGATGTGAATTCTTCGCAGTAGTTTCTGACGACAGGGTAAACAAATCACTGTATAACTACCATGCTACGTTACAGCCACATCCTTAAATTGTTCAATGAAAAAGTTCAAATTTGGGTATCGATACAAATTCATTGCCCTGTTTTCAATGCGTGAACCAAATTTCAAGCAATATTATGCTGCGAGAACAAACACCAGCTCAGTCTCCGGATCCTTAAATACTTTTGTGCACACCTACGCACATGCAAAGTTTTCACCAGCCCAGTGCAACCGTAAAACTCCAAGACATCATTACTTGCTATTGGAGCACTTTTTTCGTCACTGCTTCAGATCGTAAAAGTTTCGGATCTTTTGTCAGCCCCCGCACAGCACGGCGGGCTGCCTGTCGTGCCGTGCACAATTTCATGCATCGTAAAGCTAATGGGCCGAAATCTTTGATCGTGTCTCGGCTTAATAAATGTCGATCCACCGTCTCGAAGAAGGGGACACCGCACGCAGAGGGGAATGACGATGTAGGTAGAGCAGCTATATGGTGATGGCCTCAATGGGGAGCGCAGGCTCCTCTCTTTGATATGCAGATCCGGTAAGTTTTCCGACAAGAATGCACCAACTGCCGCTGAATTCTCCACGCTTTTTGCTCAGAAAACTACAATGGCTTCGCTACCAAAACGATTCATTTTAGTTTTGAGCAATGAGGTGTAGAGACTCTATAATATTATCGGGAATCGGACTAAGAGCAAAGAAAAAGTTTCGCAACATGCTTCAGTGCATGCATATAACCCAAACGGGAAACCACATACTGTCGCAGCATCAAGGCGCAGTATTTTTCTTGCTTGAAGTGATGGGAGCACAGTAGGTTTTTATTGGATTACTCACGAGCCCAAATTTTCATGTAGCTATCTAGGGTGTAGTGAATTTCAATGATAGTTACAAAAATCTTTAAAATTGTTTTATTGCTGCGGCTGCTGGTATCCAGGTTACGGAAAGCCCTGAGCATTTCCGGTGAACTCTTTTGACTGAACTATATTTTCTTAGTGTTGCTCAACGTTTGACCAATGCTAAACTGATATCTGTGCCTTATCTTGCAGGGGGATATTTTGCTGTCGTAAAACTCATGTCTACATGGCTGTAAACTTGCGTTTCAGCAGTGGAAGATCACGCCTGCTAGTATGAAACTTATTATACGGCAAAACCTATACTGAGAACAGGAACAAAAAAACTTTATCACAAAATTACTGCCGTCATTTTTGACGGCTGGGCCATCTAGTTTTAGTAAAGCAAACTTAAAAATAATGTACCTCAAGCATACTCCTGAAATCTATGTTTTGCTTTATTAATTTGAGGCTCGAATTTCCTCCCATCTCATCCCCTGGCAATCAGCGGCTGAATCTTCTTTTATATTTTCCTTAATTAACTAGAGTACCAGCACTGTCAAAAATGACTCATCTTCATTTGACATGCTTTTGTTACTAATGTATTTTCGAAGGATACGCCACAACAGCCGGCTCAAATTATCATAAAAGATAAGTGCTCTCATTTTCAATTTATCTAAAGCAGCACAACCGTGTCCCATCTTAGGTGACATGTGGAAAAATCTTCCATCATCAAGCAGAAAAACATTATTGAATTTAATTAAATTTCCCGTGGCGTATCCTATACACCGAAGGATTAGCCTTCATTACCTTTAAATTCTTCTCTTGAAGCAAAAACTGCTTCGTCAAAGACAGACAGCAAGCTAGAAGGAAAAATTGTTCCTACTGTCCCGTGAACAACAATCGCTTCGTGTACGCTTCGTCGAACATCTACTGCATTTATACGTCATGAACTGAGGGAAAGCATATGTTTTGATGTATAGAGAAAGTTATGAAATCAGTCTCCTTGGCAGCGCTAAGAGAGGCTGCAAATATATATTTTTTTATTTGAAGAAGTGTTTCAAGCAAGAAATACAAGCAGATAAAGGGGTGAGGATCCCGCTTTCGCCATCTTCAGCAACTTGGCCATTGATCTCTATGAAAACGTAACTTAATTACAAAATCTGTAACCTGGTCTGTTTTTCGCCTATCTATTGCATTGAGAAGCGGACACGAAATAAATAAATACGCGAAGCGTTTTATTATATTAAGATAATGGGATGTAGAGACCACCAACCAAGGGACCAAGAAATTGTGTATTATTGTATACATAGTGGATTTGCTTTAACTAGTAACTTTTTGTGCTACGGTCACTTTAATGCAGTCCACAATTGACGGTGTGTGCTACAGATCATTATAATGCAGCGCACAAAGCAACTCTCTCGGGAGAGATTACGGCACAGCTGTTTGCAAGGCAACGTAGAACTTATCTTTCTCAAACATAATTAGAAACTTTTAGAATCATCACCAAAAAGTCGCCACTCAGTTCCGCCCGGTAAAGTTCTGCACCTGCGAGATTCTTGCCCGTAAAACAAAAAGCTTGTGAACTTCTGTTTACCGTTTCATTTTGTTAGAATTATCTTCGTTAGAAAGTTTAGCCAGGAGCTGATGTTTATTAGGCGCTCTAATGATGTGCAGAGATCATTTGAGGCAGCAGGATCATCAGCGACTGACGCTGTGGAGGTGACTCCTGCTCAGGTGTTGTCGAGATTCTCTTGTGCTTCAAAAAGATGGAGTCGTTTAGATATTGGAATAGACTCCTTTCCGACGTTGCTGGTGCGGAGTCGGTCAACTCGTTTAAAAATCATCGTCTTGACATACCTACATTGGGAGAGACATCCTCTACAGCTAAGAACTCCTCCTCCACGAGTTGCAAGCACTTAACGGCCAAAGCTTCCCAGGCCATCTTAAGCCAGGCCATTTTAAGCTCCGCATATCAGCGGCTATTGATCATGCTTGCGTGCATTCATGATCATCTCTTTGGCTGAGATTCTTCTCTCCCCTCTGTTTTCTTCCTTTTTCTCTTTCGTCTTTCATTTTTTCCTCTCTTGTTTCCCCAGTTCTCTACATCCTACTAACATAACGGCATTAGCTCATAGAGGGTCGGGGTGTAAGTTCCGGTGTCTCTTGGGAATGGGCCTCTTGGTTCGTCTACTGCCGCCTATCTAATCTAATCTAAAAATAGCAAGCACACTCTTAGAATGAAAACCAAGGAGTATTTGCATAAATATCTATCGCACCGTGGTAGTGTACGTAGTAATGCTCTTAGAAAGTCATAATATGTACATTACTGTATTGGTGCTAAGTGCTTCAACGAACTTAATGCTAAATAGAGAAGCACCGTTAGCGCATACCTCCGCAAAGTAACACAATGTTAATGAAAAATTTAAATTAATCTTAAAACTAAAATTATATGTCGATCATCATCCAAATTCGGTCATATGGCCGCCTTAACGCATGTAATAGTTCCTGTGAATTTTTTTAAAGATCCGTTCTTTACGCTTTGAGTTATGTTCTAAAAAAAAAACATCAAAACAAACATATACCTCAGTAGTAGTCAAACACATAACCGGACGAACAGATCATAACAAAAATTTGCTCATTTGTGCCTCTCAATGTATTTTACAGATCGTGCAAATGTCATACTGGTTCGTTGATAACGTCTTGGGTTATGTTATTGATAAACATAGAATAAATAGAAAAAAGAAATGGACAAACAGATCATAAAAAATCTTGGTCATTCGCTCTTCTCAACATCCCTAACATATCCTGTAAATTTCATATAGATCCGGCAATAACTTTTTTTATTTATGCTGCTAAGAAAAAACAAGTAGACAAACGAGCAAGTGGTAGAAAGGATCTTCGCCACAAGTTACTCACCTGTTCCTCCTAACGTGCCTTAAGCCGTGCGCAGACGAGCGATATCTTCGCTGATTTCGACCGAACAAAATTGTCGGATCGTCAAGCTTGCAACGACATTTCATTGCACCCGTAGCGGAAGAAACGTTCTTACAGTTGCAAAATCCTAGGGCAAGGTTTCGGAAGTTGCAATAAATAGATATTTTAAGTCTTAATTAGCGAGGTTTTATTGCTTGTTTACAGGCCTATCTTTATTGACTGTGCATAGTACTCAGCAACTGAATGTTTTGTACTATCTTGTAGTTTGTAAATAAAATTTTGAGATGTACGTTTCCTGCGACTATTATCGTTGTAACCTGGAGACAAATGCATTTTGTACTTTTACCTTGCAGTGACAACCACCAGCATTTCACATTAATTTTCAAGAAAAATAGAGGCGTTACATACCATAGTTGTGAACGGATAACAGGGAAATCTGGACCGCAAGTTGCTTTGAATTGCTCGAAAGCTACGAAGAAGATTGGCCTAGACGCATCCGCTGAACTCGCTCTTCTGGCAACTTTTTCGCCGAGTCTGGTGGAGCATTTGTTGGCGAACTACCACTCTCGGCAATTTTTGCTTCTTGTCTGCATTGCAATTAACAATCCCTGTAAACTTCATGAAAATCCATCCATAACTTCTTTGAATTATTTTGATGACAGACAGTCAGCCAAATTTTACGCCGACAAAACTTAACCATTTTGATAATTCATACTTTTCAAGGTATATTTACAGTTGTCATTTCAATGTTGATTACATTTGTATCAGTTAAGATTATCACTAATAAACTGCAAGTATAATGTTCAGCAGAACTTTTTTCTGAACTTTTAAACCATATAATTCCTATATTCTCAAACCCCTCCATTTCTATTTTATTCCGTTACAAAACATGTTACGGACATAACTGTAGAAATTTGAACTGCATCCTGAATTTGATTAAGTCCTCACTTTAAAGAAACAATCCGCTGTATATATTGAGAACTACCTGTTTGCTATATTGAGCGTGAAATAGTTAAACATATATCGTGTGTCAATTATAGGTATAAACTAGAACGCCTCGGTGGCGTAAAACCCTCACCCGCGGGGCAAATTCTACGAAGTCATTTTCGATGAACGAGGCTAGGGTACAGCCCCATTCCTTACCAGAGATTAGCTCTTCAATAATAACATAGGAAAATAATAGAACGCCCCGTGCTCCAGACGATCTGCCGCGGGAGAGGCACATTCGACCTGGTGGAGGAAAATTCAACGCCGTCATTTTTTATGGCCAGCTAGGACTAGTTTTTTGGCATAGGGTCACATCAAGGTCAACCCCCCAAACGCGCTACAATAAACTATGAAGATTGATCAATTCCTTCGACCACTTATTAGTGGGCAGACAACTATATATACAAATAGTATATACACACAAATATATACATACAAATATATGTACAAATATATATACTTAAAACTTCAACGAAAACATTAACACCTCTCTCACTTTGTTCGCGGGTAATAATCAACCTGTTCAGTTGACTTCATACAAGTCTCGGAAATTGATGGAAATCATAATACGGTATTATGACGGAAATCATAATACCGTAATATAATATCAATCCCACAGCTTCGTTGTCATAGAAGAAACGAGACTTAGTTAATCAAGTGTATCTCAGTTTTTGCTAAATTTATGTCGTTATTAAAACTATTATGTGATTAACTTAGCCGCCGTATCCACCAGGGCGATCCGTACGATGATGCTAGTAGGCAAGGAACCTAAAGTAGGAAAATCTTAACTCGGCATTCTTGCAGAAAGTCTAAGTTAGCTTAGTGTGCCCCTACTGGCTTGCAAATCAGGCTCGAAAGAAATCTAGGAGACGAAAGACGACAAGAGAAGGAAACGGAAGAAAGGATCACTGGTGCAGAGAGTCCCTTTCGTGGCCTTCCACAAAAAAGCACGTAGGTGTTCCATAGGATGGGTCGCCTACCCTACAGCGACCCACCTTACGAAGCAGAAGGGGAATCATAGACAACCTGCCTAATCTTACAAGAGAACCTTCTCAGCAGAAACTCTGGCCAGATGCAACATCCCCTGCGGATGTCACCAAGGAAACTCTGGGCCGAGGGCCTAAGATATTTTGACAAATATGGTCATCACACACAATATCCTTCGCGTGGGGGAAGGAAGTGCTAAATTAGTAGTCTCATTATAGTTAGAGACACTAACATTATCTTCAACAATTTATCCATTCTTAGTTTTGCTCTACGGAAAAAGCACACCTCCACATCATATGTCCCCCTGACTACATTAGATATGCGGAGGGCACTGCGTCGGGCGGAAATCCCACCAACTCCGGCCCAGATGGCCCTACTATTCTCCACCTTCAACACCTGTGACGTAGTCTTAGGGATCTAAATTTCTTACGCGAGCTTTTAAATCTCTCCCTGCAAGAGGCCAATGTCGCCTCCATTTGGTCTGTCGCAATTATCATAGTACTGCCCAAGCCTACTGTAAAAAAAAATTTACATGAAATGACAGAAAGTGTCCGGCAGTCCATTCGCCGGACACTTTTCAACTCTCTGCTTAATCGTGCCAGAAAGTATTTAGAGGTTCCGTCAATAATTAGTATTTTATTTTCTGTACTGTAAAAAAATTTTTACATGAAATGACAGAAAGTGTCCGGCAGTCCATTCGCCGGACACTTTTCAACTCTCTGCTTAATCGTGCCAGAAAGTATTTAGAGGTTCCGTCAATAATTAGTATTTTCTTTTCTGTAACAGGACCAAAAACAGATTCCCGGTAGAATATAGATTGTGAAATTTCATTCTGTTGTTTGTGATTCATTAGAAAAAGCAAGGTGCCTGGGCCGAAATCGAACCCATGTGCTTTACACATTGAGGCAGAGCCCTTGCCAATCGAGCTACATATAAAAGCTCTGCTTACTAAGTGGTCAAAAGAGGGTCATGTGTTTTTAGTACCCCATTTTTTTTCGTCAAGTATCGCAACGTTTGTTGACACCTAACTCTGTCTATACAATATTCATACATCTTTTGGGAGGAATTATGTGTGATTTGTGTTGATTTTTCTACTGTATGAGTATCTGAGCTTTGTGAGTGAATATTATCGGAAAATCTTGCTTCTGCGCGTAGTTTACTAAACAAGAACGTTTACATCTTTATGAGGATACTTTTACATCATATGCTGATTATAAAAAAAAATCTAAAATACTTAGTAATAGATACGGACATATCTGAGAGGTGCCCATGTAATGCAACATTAAAAACACATCACTACTTCCGCGAAGGAAGCGATGTTTTAGCGGTGTTTGTCTGATTTTGTCTTTTTGTCCGCAAGATAACTCAAAAAGTTATGCATGGATCTTCACGAAAATAGCAGAAACAGTTAATACTATTGAAAAGCACGAATGATTAGACTGTGGTGTTGATACAAAGAAAATCATGGTTTCAGAACCAATTTGAAGTTTTTGTTACCGTTGCCTTGCTTGGCGGTGGTGTGCGCTCTCAGAGTGCTCTCTAGTTGGTATTGTAAACTCTCTAACAGTTAGTGGCACAGGAAGTTCAAGCAAATTGGATAAACACACTAACATAGAACTTCTGGACCTTGAATCTGACGGAGACGAGGAAAACTTTCCGGTAACACGCCTATCAACAGAAACTTCCCGGTGTTTCTACAGAAACAATGCATTAGGCTCTGTAATATAACGGAACGTAATATTACTTCTGTGAACAATGTGAATAACAGGCTCTTCCAGGTAAACGACGGACACTTTAGGTGGCTTTTCAAAACGGAGAAAACTACAGATATTTTTCTAGTTTCTACCCGTAGAAACGCTGAATTTTTTTACAGTGGCCGGGTAAGCTCATAGATGATGGCGGCTCTTATCGCCTCATCTCCCTGCTTTACTCTGTGGCTAAGCTGCTTGAGGGTTCCCCTTTCGTCAGCTGTCCGCCGCCCTGCGAGTCGCTGGTCATCAGCATGGTTTCAGGTCCGGCAGATCCACTACATGGGCCCTCCTGCCTCTGGTATAGACTATTACGGTGGGCATTAACAAAGAACAGCCCCTAACCAGCCGTGGACATTTCCAAAGCCTTCGACATGGTCAATCACAGCCAGATTCTTGACCTAGTTCAGTCCTCTACGCTGGCATACCTCGTAATTGAGAGGCAGAGCTGCCTGTTGTCGCAACGATTCGTCCACTGTCTCCTTCTTCCACCGACATTATGGCGTTCCTCAGAGTTTTGTGCCCTCAGGGGTATATGCTGGAGAGCCCTATGCCTATCAGAAGATTATATGGGTCTTAGGACCACAAGAAATGTCCCAACTGCCTTCTCAGCAGGGGATGTTGCAGCTGACCGCATCCTGCTGAGAAGGTTAGTTTGTTAGGTTAGGTTGGATCTCAATACTTCCCCTTCTGTTCCATAAGGTGGGCTGCCAAATGGAGGTAAGCGACCATTTCCACAGGGCTAATATCTGCTTCCGTGTGGGGAACAAGGATTGTACCCTACGCACGGGTATTGTCTTTCTAATGTCTTCTTCTAATTACGCTTTTTGTTTATTGGCTCTGTGCGGCGTGACCGAGCTAAATCATTTAGCCGTGCTCTGTGGGTTTGTGATGCATTTCGATTGGTTTCATGTCAGAAGTACATTGACCCCTTGAGACCATAGAACTCATCTGAGTTAGCATAGGATAGGAGACATTCCGGCAGAAAAGCAGAGATAAAAATTACTGAGACTTTATTGCGAGGAGGTGAATTGCTCGCAGCGCTAATATACCCTTCTCTAATACCATAAAAAATCAGGTTTCTGCGATTTCCTCTCTGGGAAAATATTCGTCTTATCCTCACTTGAACATCAGAATTATATTAATATAGTTTGAGTCGTTGAACATACCTGATTCTATTATTATTATTAAAACTTCACGCCCGGGCCGCCATGGACAGGTAGTACAACCCAAATGAAGCATCTTGCAACACCGGGAATCCCGAGACGCTGTTAAAGAAAATCCAGCAAAAAACATTAACTGCTGACTTAAACGCCTGCAGGCCAACACGACCGAAAGCTAATGCCGACAATGAATTCAAAAACCCTAACAGACCAGGGCACAAAGCACCGACTGAACTGAGTTCTGCATCTAACAGTCTCCAAAGTGAAAGAGTGCGCATCACCCGCAGCACGTGTAATCCTCCTTGAGACCTTGAGTGCTGGATAGATGAATACAACCAATATCTTTTATTATTGTAAACCTTATAAAACATACAGAGTCCAGTAACCTCTCTCCTATGGGACAGGTTCACCAGATCATTTTCAGAACACAGCCTGCTGGCTGAACTAACAAGTTGGTCCAGCAGACGCAAGTGACTGTCAGCAGCTGAAGCCCAGACCGGTGAGTAATACTCCAACACAGGCAACAAGAAAGCATAAAAGCATCTGCGGTTAACCTCCCTGTCACCAAACACAGAACTCACCTTACGCATGAGCCCATTCTTACTGGAAGCACATGACACAAGTCGCCTAATATGCGGCTCAAAGGTAAACCTCTTATCAAAGACAACACCGAGAATCTCCGAGGAGCTAGACTCCTGAAGCAAAGTGTCATCTATCTTCAGATGTGGATGCTGCGGTAAAGGTGTCCGAGACCGACTGACAATCATAGACT
>LQNS02278094.1:60122774-60158919 GCA_001587735.2 Parhyale hawaiensis | reverse complement strand
AGTCCAGTAACCTCGGCAAAACGACCCAGCTTACAAGTCAACAATTTCTCGAACACCTTCAACAAAATCGGCGTCAGCGTAATAGGTCAGTCGTTGGCGACAATGGGTCACACTAGACCTTCGGGATTGGGGTAATATTCCCAGGGCGCCAACAACGTGGAAACTTTCCTAACTGTATCAGGCGCCGGAAGGTCACACCAGCAAGCTGCTTATAAAATGAAGGAAACATGACTACCCGGTCCACACCTCCATAAGGATCAAGGTCATCAAGAAACATTTTGATTGTACTAGACTTGAATGCCAAAGAAGTTAAACGGGGCTGAGAGTGACATCTATGAGGCAATAACAGCGCAATAATTTTTTTGCTCTGCTTCCCGTCAAAGTGAGGCAATGTGGAGCTCCGCCTTAGCCAAGGGATCAGCAGTGACGTAACCATCGGGGCCAGCAAGGGTCGGCAGAGAAGGTTCAGCTCACTAAACCAACGATGTGGCTGGTCAACACTCAGCAAAGATTCCCTGGAACGACACCTCTGACGATTCTGTGCCCTCTCATATACTCGTTTATCTTTAGCTCTACGCTCTACATATGTCTGTCGCAACGTGCGGTCACGTGAACGTCGCCAAGCCCGAAAAGATGTTTGTTTAACTTCGAAGCTAACCGACACTGATCGTCAAACCATGGTTTGTCCTGAAACCTCACAAGAATTATTCTCTTTAGTACAAAAATCTCAAAGCAGACACAGTCAAGTCAGTAAGTTCAGAGACAAGATCAGCACAGCACAAAATTGGCGCCAGGGAAACTCCCTCACGGACCCAATAATATCATCCCAATTACCTCTGCTCCTAACGAACACCTCTTTCCCGATGTTGGTCACAGGAATAACCTGGTTTAGGTCCAAGGATACAACGAGATGTGAGTGGTCTGAAGTGCCAACAGGAGAGCCAACTGGCACCGTCAACAAAGCAGGGACATCAGTATGACGAGGTGTCGGGATAAGTGCGAGCAATGACGGAGACTTCTAACAAGCTGCACACTACTAGATAAGGTGCAAAAGGCCAACGCAGCCTCGCCATGGCCACCATCAGACGGTGATACAGATCCGAGCAAGTCCGCGTGATGAGCATTAACAACCCCGGTAAAAATAAATGACAAATTAGGATCCACATTCTGGATTGAGTTAACAGTCATACAGAGAATCATCAATTGTAGTGCTCCGATGCAACGAGAACAAATAAAAATTGTTCTGACGGCCACAAATGCTAATAACCATACTATCATGATATATTCCTTCCAGACATGGACAGCCATTCCCCGAAATCCAGGCCCAGATCCCAGGGGCCCACGAAGAGGGACCTGCAAACCTGCTAGGGCAAGCTCCGTGTCGTGCCGCCTACCTTACACAAGCGTCTCAGAGGAAGCCAGGTAAAGGACATTCTTTTCTTTTCTAGAATACATTTACAACCACAACGTACGACAAAGAAAGGAAAGCCATAAATGCAGTTGAAAAATGTTGCGCCACATTTTGCCATGAGAGTGGAAGCTAATTTAGGTTTCATCTCTGCGATCGAATTGGAAATACATTCCGCTCGTACCATCAAGTTCACAACAGTCTCAACAGTTTTAATCAAATGAGAAATTCCACGTAACTAACAAATAAAGTATAAAATAAAGGAACTCAGCACAAGCAGTAACACTGAAAGATAGGGAAATAACTTCACTGGTAATTTACGAGGCTCATTATCAAATGATACGCATTATCAGATTCTCGAATCAATTCTTTATCATTTAGAGATCTACACTGTTGTCGACTACCACTGTCTTGGTGGCACATTCGTTAGGAAATGGAGCCCGTTCCAGCCGTGGTAACTGCCCAAGCACTGCAAGCCAAGCGGCAACAGAAAAAAAAAAACGTGGTAGTACATTGCGTTCGGCTTGAATATGCATAACTATTTTTCCATGATAAAACTACTAATTTTCACAATGCATTGGATGTCAACAGGTATTTCAAAACTAGAAGAGGTAACTTTATAATTCTAATGCTTGAAACGCTTATTTCACAATTCAGGAACATAAAATGACAATATATTGAAATTTATGATTTGGTATCCGTCCAGCTAGATAATGCAAGTGTTTAATTTAATCGAATTTTAAAGGTTTAAATGATAAAAACGTTTACCATTTATCTTTATGAATAAAAGATGCACTACTAATACCCAAAACATTCAAGTATAACATGAAATTTGACAAGACTGTTTCATTTTTGGTGATTAACATGAAACATGGCTACCACCAATTTTGATGATCTTCATTACCCGAGAATCAACTGATGATGTGAGTTTCTTGATTTCAGCCGGAGTTACAGAGGCCACAACATCTTGTATTGCTTTCCACAGGCCAGCAGTGCTTGTAAATTGCCTCCCGTCTTGAGAAACGCGCCTCTTGATTATTGCCCAATGGTTCTCGATGGGGTTCAGATCCGGGCTATTCGCAGGCCATACCATTATCTTGTCTTTTCCGAAGCTGTAGTTGTTAAGCCAGTTGGTGGTGAACTTTGCTTTATGTGCTGGAGCATTATCATGCAGAAAAATTGATTTTCTTCTTCTCAGCAGCGGCTGGTTCTCTAACCGTGGAAGAAGGAATTGATCCAGAAGCTCACAATACGTTTTTGCATTGATCTTTACGCCTTGAAGAACCATGTATGGCCCGATAATTGCGCTGCCTTGGATGCCAGCCCAAAACATAACTTCTCCACCTACTTGTTGGCGTCGCATCCTCAACTTTGGTTGATGCTGATCGAGGACCCAACCACGCGCCCAACCATCCGGTCCGTCCATGGTTGCCCGACATTCATCAGTGGAGATGACAATGGAGAAGTTAACCTTGTGATACCGTACTGCCCATTGAACTCGCTTTGCCTTGTGTTCCTTGCTGAGAAGTGGCCATTTGGTGGGCTCTTTACCCTACCGATGGATTGGAGTGCCTTGCAAAGCGTCGTTTTTCCCACTTTAGGGGCAGCTGCGGCATTGAAAATTGATTTGCTGGTCGCATTGGGATTCTTTGCTATCTCTCTCTTTAAATTACGGAGATCTCTTGGTGAAAGCTTCTTCAAGTGGGATCTTTCCGGCGTTTTACTGGCAGCTTTCCCGGAAAACACAAATGACTTTATTGTTCGATGATCCCTGCCCATAATTCTTGAAATTTCAAGTGTAGATCCACCTTCACCAAGCAATGAAGTGATTCTAGCACGGGCCGCATTATTCAAACCAGCTCTTTTACCCATGGTTGCAGAATATCGTCTGAAATTGACAGCTTGCGTAATCTAACTGAACGGTTGTCAGCCGGTTGGCATCGAAATGATGCCAAAGCTTATTTATAAAATGTGAAATTAGCCCTCTAAGTATCCAAATAATAAAATTGACTCACCACATTTGCATTGATCTGTAAAACTGTAATTTAATGTAAAAATTTGCAATTTTATATAGAAAATTTTTGCATGCATAATCGAGCCGAACGCAGTGTAGTGGGCTGCAAAAATTGGTATCTATTTGCGAGAGCGAAGCCAGCAAACTGTGTATTGAATATAATACTGCTAAAACTGTTCGTATGTACATTAAACCTAGGAGAAGTAATCTGTCCTCCGATCAAGTCACTCGACTTAATGGTGTCGATCTCACTTATGTAGACAGCTTCTCTTACCTGGGTCATAAAATCACCAATGATTTTCGTGATGACCAGGATATAGAGAAAGAAACTCGAAAGCTCCACGCAGTGGGCTACATGCTAGACAGAAAGTTTGGTCACCGCTCGGATGAGGTTAAATGCCAGCTCTTTCGAAGCTACTGCTTTCCCTTATACTGTAACTCGCTTCCGTCTAACTTTTAGCAGAAATCGATTGGACGCCTACGTGTTGCCTAAAATGACATATTTCGGCGCCTGATGAATGTGCCGAGGTCTACTAGTGCAAGTATGATATTTGCTCAAAAGTATACAGATTGTCTCAAAGTCAGGGCAAGAAAATGCGCGCGGAGTCTTTAGCTCAGGAGAGAAAAATCTGATAACGCATTGCTCAATGTGATCCGTAACGGGCCTGGCTACAAACTATCTAACATGTATAGCCGATGGCAGCGCATACTATTTCCAAGCAGGGGCCAAACAATGGGTCGCAATGCAGTGTAATTTGTATTTATGGTATTACCTAATCTTAGTATCTAATGTAAGTTTAGTATTAAGCTGTCTCCTGTGCACCTAATATAAATAAAGCATATTATTATTAATTGGACAGTACGTCACATACATATATATTTCCTTTGCGCACAGGCAGGGCTGAATCTAGCTTTCAAAGCAAAATAGCTGGTGATATCGGCGCGCACGGCCAGGAGTGAACGGATACAAATAGCGCTTTGTCTATGGTCAGCTAAATAACATAACGTTGCATTCTTTGCTTCTTGGGCCAACCGGAGCTGCCGTCGGCAATACTGCTACAATGAAGCCGCACAACGATGGACGCAATAAAAACAAGAAGTAGCACCGTAATGAAACCGTGAAGCAGCAATACGATGGATAAATTCGAAAGTGTATGCCAAACTTGATGATGTATCAGGAAGTGAAAAGATTTAATTGCGCAATTTTTTTTAGAAAATTGCATTTATTTTGAAGGTGTTATGCATTGCGCTGAAAATGTTTACCGTTGCCAATTCGAAAGCATTGTCGCGTCATTCCATCGTCAACTACTGCAGTGGAAATATGGCTCAGTACGACAATAGTGCAAAAACTTTTTTCCAATTCATAAGAGACTAGAGCACTCTGAGAGCGCATACCTTCGCCACGTGAGACAACGGTAGCAAAAATTCAAATTGGCTGTGAAACCATAATTTTCTTTGCATAAACTCCAAAATCTAATCATTTGTGCCTTTTTATATTAATAACAGCTTGTTCAATTTTTTTGAAGATCCGTTCTTAACTTTTTGAGTTATACTGTTTACAAACGTTATGACAAATATGAGNACTCTCTGCGTTCGCTCAGAAACAAAATTGCGAATGATTGACAGAACCCTACCACCCACACCAAAGGACTCCAGCTTGTACAATAGACCACTATGGTTAACCCTGTCAAACGCACTGGGTACGCACTGGGATGGTACAATAGTTATATTAAAAATAGCTTATCACTAGACTTGAATTAGATACAGAAAGCGGTTGATAATCTTAGTACACGCTACACTGAATTTCGGCTCATTGTCTGGCGTCTGTTTGGTAAGAGTATGCGCTGCCGTCAGCTATACATATTTGACAGTCTGTAGCCAGGGCCATCATAAACCACGTTCATCAGCGAATTAGCTGATTTTGCTATCTTGCTTTGGAGGCTAAATGCGCATTTCCTCATTCTGATTTTCAAACAGTCAGTATACCTATGAGAAAATATCACACTAGCACTACATGACTTCGGTAAATTCATAAACCGGCGAAATATGTCATTATAAGCCACACTTAGGCGCCCAAATGTCTTCTGCTTAAAGTTCGACCAAAGCGAGTTACAATACATAGGCTAATAATAGCTACGAAACAACTGACACTTGACCTCTCCAGAACAGTGACCAAACTTCCTCACGAGCATGTTGCCCACCACGTGGAGCTTCCGAGTTTCGTTATTAATTTTATAGCCTGGTTATCACGAAATCATCAGTGATTATGTGGCCCAGGTAAGGGAAGTTGTTTATATTAGTGAGCTCTACACCATTGAGATATGCAGCTTTGTCGGCCGGCAGGCTTGCTTTTTGTTTCCTAGGTTTAATGTACATGCAGACCCGCTCCGACGTCCCCAGCCTCTAAGCGGTGGACGGACCACATCTGGACTACGCGGCCGCCGCCGATGGACCAAGTGGCGTACCTGCTGCTCGGCGCTGGACTGCATCCGGATGGTCCAAGCAGGGCACAACCCCCCTCCATCTAGGGGTCCTGCCTTGCCTCTCTTGTCCCCTCTCTCTTTTGTTCTGCTTTGCTATCCTTTTCTCTTCGAGGCTCTTCCCGCTGGTCTGGAGATCCAGGAGATGTCTCTCTTAACTTGGCCAGCATCTCCTCTTCTGTGCTTATTGCTTTGCTCCTCCTTTGTGGTGACGTGCACCCCAATCCGGGTCCGTCGCCTTGTGCCGTTTGCTCAACCTAGGTTCCCAGAGGGTGGGCGTTTCTCTGTGCTAGCTGTAACCGCTGGGTACATGAGCGCTGCTCGGGGATTGCCAGGCCCTCTTCTCACTCCCCAGACTGGACGTGTCCAGTTCGTACATCGGGTCAGCCGGCAACTTCGACAGACACCGAGCCTGCCTCAGCCGCCGACGCCATCTTGGGCGCGGGTGGACTGGTTTGCCTCTTGCAGCTTAATTGCAATGACCTTCGCCACGTCAGGAGCGAACTAGACGACTTCCTTACCAGGGAGCAGATCCTGTTCGCGGCTATTCAAGAGAAAGCTTACCAGCTAAGTTTCCTCGTATATCTTCCACAGCTGCAACTTAATCGGGGCAGATTGCACACGCGGAGAGAGTGGGGGCGGGTTGGTTCTGCTGGTTCTGCATTCCGTCTCTTATGAGAACTACGACACTTCTGGCCTGTTTCCCGGTGACGCCACCATGGAACATCAGGATATCAGACTCCTCCTGGACAAACCTCTTGTTGTTATTACCATTTGTTGCATTCCTCCACTACATTGTGCCCTCCGAATTACAAGACCGAATTCTCATCTATTTTTACCGTCGAGGATGATGTCATCCTCTGCGATATGAATGCTCATCACCCCAGCTTGTATAGCACCACGAACTGTTGTGGGGCTATGGCTAGGGGAGCAGACCTCTTTGAAGCACTCTGCGCCTCCCCCTTATGTTTGCTAAATGAAGACACTCCTACGCGGCTACCATCGGCGGGACGCCCGTCTTCTCCCGATTTATCAATCATATCAGCCCATCAGGTTCCCTCGGCCACGTGGTCAACGTACTTTAAACTAAGTTCTGACCACCTACCTATCACGATCTCCCTTGACCACCTCTCACCACCTCCCCCTATCCCCGGAAAACGTCCATCAACTATAAAAAGGCCGATTGGGAGACTTTCACGGAGCTCACTGAACAAACCTCCGGGAGTTGCCACTCCCCTCCTTCTGCGCGCAGAGCGAGAAATCCCTTAGAAGTACTCTTCTCAGGGCGTCAAAGCGCTGCATGCCGGCAATATGCCGGCAATCTTTCATTCCCGCCCTTTCGGAAGAGGCCAGGACAATGATTCGGGAACGTGATGAGCTCCGAACCCGAGACCCCAACCACCCGAACCTTCCAGATCTTGAAGGCCGCGCTACGAATGCCTTGACGGCCTCTGCTAGGAAGGCATGCATCGACATAGTCGAACGGTGCGATCATAGGTCTCACCCCTCCCGACTGTGGATTCTTCGTAGCTTGTCGGGCAAACGTAAATCCACCGCCCCTAACCAGTCCATCCCCTCCAATGGCACTCAGGTATCATCTGCCCGTGAATTAGCCATCGGCTTCTGCAAACAATTAATGGGCACACGTCCATTTCTGGATCGGGAGCTCAAAAAAAAAAAAAAAAAAGAGCTGGGATTCGGTGTTTTTTCTGTACCGCCGTCGGTGTTTGGTAGCCAGAAACGGATTATTCGGTTCGGTATTTCGGTAGTTTTTTGTTGTTTGGTTCGGTATTATTATTATTAAAGCTTCGGGCCCGGGCTCCCACGGACAGGAAGCATAATCCAAATGAAGCACTTTGCAACACCGGAAAGCCCGAAATGCTGCTAAAGGAAATCCGACAGAAAGCCATTTACAGCTGACTTAAACGCCTGCAGGCCAACACAACCGAAAGCCGATGCCGGCAATGAGTTCCAAATCCTAACAGACCAGGGTACGAAGCACCGACCGAACTGATTAGCTCGGCACCTAACATTCTCCGACGTGAAAGAGTGCGGACCGACCGCAGCACGTGTAATTCTTCTAGAGACTTTGAGGGCCGGGAAGAATACAACCAATGCCTCTCATTATTGTACACCTAATAAAACATGCAGAGTTCAGCCACCCCCTCTCCTGTGGGACAGTTTCATCAGATCATTATCTGCGCACAGTCTGCTGGCCGAACTAACAAGTCGGTCCAACAGGCGGAAGTAACCGTCAGCTGCTAAAGCCCAGACTGTTGAGCAATACTCTAACGCAGACAGCAAAAAAGCATCAGCGGGCAACCTCACTGTCACCAAACACAGAATTCACATTACGCAAGAGCCCAATCTTACTCGAAGCACGTGGCACCAGTCGCCTAATATGCGGCTGAAAAGTAAGCTTTTCATCAAAGAAATACCAAGAATCTCCAAGGAGCTAGACCTCTGAAGCAATCCACTTCTCTGCGAATTCGATCCAAGCATATCTGCAGATGATCCAGCAAGAGGTCATTGCCCAGATGCAGATGCACTTCAGGCGTCAGCAAATTGGCGTGTTCCGCTCTGTTTGGTGGGCACAAGACGGATCACCAGCTCACCGCGGCATCGCTGTCCGCCATCGTCTCAGAGCACTTTTCAAGGATCGTGTGGTAGCCTTGAAGCTCCCTGTTGAATTGCCCTCCTGGTCACCTGACCTCATCCCCTGCGATTTCTGCTTGTGGGGGTATCTGAAAACCAAAGTTTACACCACAGTACCACGTAACCTGGAGGATTTGCTGGATCGTATTCGCAGTGAAGTGGATGATCTCAAGAACAATCCAGACATGATCAGGCAAGCAGTTGGTGACATGCGACGGCGATGAGAGCTTTGCTTGCTTAGAGGAGGAGGCCATATATATATATGTCGAATCGTTAGGCGCTTAAATGTTAGAGATTAAGAACAGTTGTACCTTTATCATGTTTGTATCATTGATTATTCGTTTTAAATATTTTTATCAATGATTAACCATATCGAAGTCCACATCAATGAAGTGTACCAATGCAGTTTCGATGACATAAGTTTATGTAGCTGTTGATTATCTATACGGTAGGGTAAAAAGGCGTGTACTAGTCTCATTTGAAAGCTCTTGTTCTAAATTTTATTACCATGGCTACTAAATATGCATGAGTAGATCAAAATTCAAATAATAAATTATTAAACTTGGATTACCTTTTTTCTGAGACACGGTATATAGAGCACTTACGTAACAAGTAGCAACCTCGTAAATATTGGAGAACAAATAAATTAATTCATGAAATCGTTGCAACACTTGTGTAACAAGCCCATGACCATTATTTGATTATTATTTACTAATTAAAATAAATTTACAAGCTGAAATCGTCAGCTGGTGCATTATACCTAGTCCTACTGCTTGCTGGCTCGGAAAATGTGTCGAACGGGTTTGAAAATTCGACTTAGCAGGAGCTTTACACATCAGGAGGAGTTCGTGGCCACTTTTGCAATTAGTAGAAGTTGCATTATTGCCATGCAACTGCATTAATAAGTTGCACTACGGCATAAAACTTGTTTGTCTCTTTATGACACTCTGTTCACTAAAAGGTTTACATGGAGATTCCCTAAACACGAGGAAAGCTCACTCCCATGAAGTGACTGCAGTCGTCTACGGACGCTATTACCTTAGTTGAAAATCGTGCGGTAACTAACGCGTCTGCGTCTGTGTTGTGCAGGTAGAGGCTTCGTTTTACTATGTAGATCCTAGACATTGACTTTCGGCTGCATGAAAATGCTAAGCTTTCGTGGAATTTACCTAAGTATTTTTTATGTCTGATTCATTGTAAATAATATGGATGATTATTTCTTGTACTCCAGTGTTGAAGACATCTTGCCACTAAAAAATTGCTCCTAATAAATTCGCCCCTGTCCGCCCCTACTGTAGCACGCAGCTTGGAAGTCACTAAATTAGACATATACCTAATGCCCCTGATCAAACAAAAATGGTATCAAGCTAAGTTAAAATCGATGCTAAGTTACACGAGACGGCAAAAGATCCACTGTGGTCTGCAACGAAAAGTACTCCCCTTTACCCAGGGTATGTTCAGGGGCGTTACAGAACGACGCCCAGAACGAAGTAGTTTGTCGAAGGTACATAGCTTGTTGTAAATAGAAGAAGAGGTGCCGCAGGTTTGAAGTTTAACTATTGTTTGTTATCACGGCAGTCCGGAATGCGGGACCTTGTTATAGTATACTGTGGACTGTGGTTAGGGTGTCATCGGTTGGTACGGCAAAGTCGAGCGAAGCTAAGCCTGCTAAGCAAGATTGCAATGAAGTAAAGTGGGCACGGAGGATAGATGTCCAGAAAGCCTAGATAATGCCGAAGTGGTCAATGTGAAGCTTTTGTTGTTGAGCGATATTGATATTTACCTCCGCCAAGGAGGTTGTGTTTTCTGCGTGTTTGTCTGTCTGTCTCTAAGATAACTCAAAAAGTTCTGAACCGATTTGGACGAAGTTTTCAAGGATTGTTTGGTATGTTAGGAGGAACAGATGATTAACTTTTGGTGAAGATATGTCCATCCGTTTGTTTGTTTGTCTGCCTCATTTTTTCAATGCCATAACTCAAAAAGCTATGAATGGATTTTTATGAAATTAACAGGAGTTGTTAGATACATAACAAAGAGTATTTGACCAAAATTTGGTAATGATCCGTTCGTTCGTTTGTCCATGTTTTTAATTTTATGCTTGTTAGCATAATAACTCAAAAAAATAATGAATCGATCTTTATGAAATTCATAGAGGTTGTTAGTGATGTTAAAAGACATGAAGAATCATATTTTGGTGCAGATCGGTTTGTTCGTTTGTATGTCTGACTCATGTTTGTCATAACGTTTGTTAGCAATATAACTCAAAAAGTTATGAACGGATCTTCAAGAAAATTGCACAAGCTGTTATTAGTATCAAAAGGCACAAATGATTAGATTTTGGAGTTTATAAAAAAAAAATTATGGTTTCAGAGCCAATTTGAATTTTTTGCTACCGTTGCCTCGCTCGGCGGAGGTATGCGCTCTCAGAGTGCTCTAGTTTTAACAATATATTCAGATGAAGTGGGACATTTTACGACATTTTTCATCAATGGCGTTTTTGCTGCAAATGCTTAGTTTTCGAGATAATTGACTTTGAAGCTCCCTTTATTTTCTTATGGGAAAAACAAAAATGTAAATATTGACTTTTTAAACAACATGTTAAAGAGAAATGGGACAATCTTTATGATTGACATTTTTGCCGCAAAGGCTTAGTTTTCGAGATAATTGATTCTGAAGTTCCCTTTATTTTCTTATGGGGAAAACAAAAATGTAAATACTTGTATTGACTTTTTAAACATGTTAAAGAGAAATGGGACAGTCTTTATGATTGACGTTTTTGCCGCAGAGGCTTAGTTTTCGATATATTTGACTTTGAAGTTCCCTTCATTTTCTTATGGGGAAAACAAAAATGTAAATATTGACTTTTTAAACAACATGTTAAAGAGAAATGGGACAGTCTTTATGACTGACGTTTTTGCCGCAGAGGCTTAGTTTTCGATATATTTGACTTTGAAGTTGACATTGTGTTTCTGTGGGAAAAAATAACCGCCGTCATATAGGCTTAGTAGCAACCCCATAAGAGCCTTACCAAACCTAGCCTGACATGACCTAACCCAGTCTAACCTAACCCAACTAACCTAACGCAACCTAACGCAACCTAACGCAACCTAACGCAACCTAACGCAACCTAACGCAACCTAACGCAACCTAACCCAACCTAAACTTACCCAACCAATAATCTAAAAGCCTATAAAGAGCGGTGTTCTATTACACTGTGCGAGTGTGATTATTTTCTCCCACAGAAAAACAAAGGCAACTTCAAAGTCAATTATCTCGAAAACTAATTAAGCATTTGCGGCAAAATCGTCGCTCATGAAAAACGTCATACCATGTCCCATTTCACCTGAATGTATCGTTAAAAATATCAATATCGCTTGAATACAAACGCAGCAAATTATCCGCCGAAGGTAATCTACAGGTTTTTCCTAGAGTCACTGCTCCCCATAACGTAGGATAGCCGAGTTAACGTCGGATTGATTACCACTAAGACGGTAGTATATAACTATTGTGCTCTGTAAAATGAAGTTGTCATTTGTCCCAGGTGTTATCGGGTTGCTTCTAACATCTGTCACACAGTCCAAAATGACAAAGCAGACGCTGCTGTTGATTAAGCTTAGTTGGCTTAACTTAATGCAACATCGCCATGCCAGTCGATGTGACCAATACCTTAGTTAGGTAACCATATAGTATCGAAGAGTGAAGCGGTTAGCGCTATTTCCAGGCAACCTTTTACAAGCGCGCACCTTGTAAACTCATTTCAAACTGCTGCGAAGGTATAATCCTTCATGCCACACGCATCTCGTACCAGCGTTCCAGAACAAGACTTGCGGCAGTGGACGTTTTCAAAGCTCCTATAAGTAAACAGAGGCAGCGACTGCATTTGCAGGGGAAAATATTCCTATATGCGCCGAAGATCAGCCAAATCTATCGCCGGACTCTTGAAGTCAGTAGNTCTCGTACCAGCGTACCAGAACAAGACTTGCGGCAGTGGACGTTTTCAAAGCTCCTATAAGTAAACAGAGGCAGCGACTGCATTTGCAGGGGAAAATATTCCTATATGCGCCGAAGATCAGCCAAATCTATCGCCGGACTCTCGAAGTCAGTAGATCTTTTGGGCGAATATATTCAGTTGCCGTAAATCTGAGCCTCCTAAGATATTGCTAGTCCCACAGTGGCGCCAGTGTCATGTTTGTTCATCAAACATTAGAGCAATTCCTCAGCTTTAAGCTTACCAAAGGGAGGGAGTGAGGCAGGCAGAGCTCCGCCATAGCCGCTCTGCTTGTTTCTTCTCAAATCAGAGCTCGTGTCGAGGAAAAGATCAGGGACGAAGAGTCTCGATATTTTTGGACTGTCAAGTGCACTGCTTCTAGATTATTGAAATCCATGTCATTATGGATATTGCAGGGCTGTGAGAGCGAGCATTCGTCATTTTGTTGCAGGATGTTAGTTAAAATAACATGGATATGGTTTTCTTTAGTTGCATAAAGCTAAGGCAGTCGATAAAATAATGCAATAGTTTCAGGGTAAATTTTACTCGATGCATCGCAACGATTCGATCAGTACAAGGTAAACGACAACGTAAGTACTTCGCTCCCGCTATTGTAGGGTAAAGGGCGGCCTGCATCCGGCCCATAAGAAATACTTTTTCAAAGGCTTAACTTTGGTCAAAATGTCTTAATGCGTTTAATTCAAGCTCTTACACAATCAGCCATCAGGGCTCGATTTATAACTTTAGATCATGATGAAGGCGTTCAGGGCTGATGCTGTATTTCCGCTTGATACCGACAAAAATAAACTTTTGCTAACACATGGTCAAGTGTTTAGCAGTTTAAAACGCAATCGAAATGGAAGAATCGAACATGCCTATAGTTTGCCTCGAAAAGACTGGTTTGCAGCGCGAGTGGTCTTTCTTCACGGGAAATTTGATTGCTCCGTTGACTGAAAACAGAATGCCAACATTCCGGCTCACACACTCGTAATACAGCTCATAAAATATAATAATACATATTGGTTTAAATGAGCTCGGTCACTGGAAAGAGGACGTTTGCGAAGAACAGCAAGAAGAAGCCCGAGCAACAATGGAGATGGGCATCATGTGGGGCCCAGGTAGGAAGAACATTGGGGCCCCATGTGGGAAGCCTATATTGGTCCCAGCTCCGTTTTTAAAGCCATTTTTGAATGTATCTCATGTGGTAAACCAAACATTTGTCCATGCATATCCCAGCTGGGCCCCTTGAAGTGCAACAACCCACATGGGCATGTGGAGGGATGTTACCAAGAAGCCCATCTGGACTGTGGGTTTGGTGTGGGAAGACCCACTAAATTGCTAATATGGGATATCGCAGGGAAGCCCATTTGGTGCTCATGTGGGAAGCACTATACCTTGCCACACTGATAAAACTCATTCATGTCCACGTAGGACCGATTTGGGAAGGCTCATGGGATGGCCATGGTGTACCCATTTAGGAAACACCATACGATGCCCATATGGGAAGCCGTTAAATAGAATTTGCTTACTTGGAGTGGAAATATTATTCTCTCGTTATTTGGAGCAAAATTTCTTGCACTTTTTCATTCAAAAGTCGAAGTAGAGGATGTTGGCCAGAGTTATTCAGTCACTCCTTTTCCATATATTTTCAAAGCAAGCGACGAAAGTCTTTCATGAATCGTTCTGCTCCTAGTCTAACTTGCTATGCTTTACAGAGCAGAAACTGACGTCTATACAGAAACAGTTCTAGCATGATTGGTAAACACGGACTGCGGAAACCTCATAGCATCTGGAAACGCTTGTTCGAGGTGATAATGGAAAACCTAACTTAAAGTTGAAACGAATTTGTCTCCCAGCGGCAGGGCTTTGTAAATTTCACTCAAATTCACATCTAATCTTACGATGTGGAAAAAATATCTATAGTTCTTAATTAGATATTCAAAAGCATTTTTATCAACTTGACAAGCAAGTTCTTACAGGTTGTTTCCATTAACTGATGAGATTCATTTTTATTTTGTAGAATGTTTCCACAATAGTACTAAGGAGTCTTTTCCTTTCTTCTTTGGTCGAAGTGTTTTTTATATATACACATAACGGCTCCTTTTGGTTCTGCCATGCTCTTTCAAAAGTTATTACAGCGTTGGCTCCCTTATTTTATTTAACATCGGTTAGTTCTAGGGTTGCTCGGCTCCTTTGTGTATTTTATATTCCGTCAAAAGCACAGTCTGAAGCTGTTTCAGATAAGCGCTATCCACTTTCAATATAGGTTATATGGAAAATAAACAGAAGTGAGCTGAAGGTAGGCAAAAACAGTCAGTAATACTTAAGAGTGAGAGGCAAGTGTGCAGTGACCTGCTGTTATCTATACAGTAATTTCGTACAGCGGCAACAAAAAATGGTTTAAATGCGTATGATTAAACGCCGAGATATAAGAACTTTTTAACAAGATTTGCATAGAAAACACTGAAGCATCAGAAAAGCTAATTTTTTTCCTTCCGGCGAAGTAATATTAAATCAAAAGTCTATACATAATACGCAGAAGCCATACAATTGCTCGGTAGAATTAGCAAAAAACTATCAGCTACTATACGCTACGCGCGTATAACAGCAAGTGTCGCGTTCGACTCGTAAAATAATTTGCAAAAAAAAAAAAAAAAGCCTAATCGTATTCCCCGCACCTAAATAGTCTTATGTAACGATGTTGTTGCAACTGGCTAATGTTAAATCCATAATCTTCTCTAATGATGTTGTAGTTTTTTACGATTAGGAGAGGAATATCTGTTAATGACGCGACGGCACAACTTAGGTCCACATTTGACAGACACTGTCCAACCGGGTGCGTGCCCGTTACAAAAAAAAAAAAAAACTAAATAATAGTAAAATTTTATCCTTCGGAACATATTTTGTGCGACTATAAAGACTGCAGGACACTCTGGAGGCACAAATGAAATGATGGAGAAACAATGTGAAATAGCTACTTATTACGTACTAGCATTTTGTGATGTCACAAGCTCATTACCCAGGGTGCACTGCAGCTTGGGCCCTCCGCGTGGGTCAACCTTGTAAGTATCATCATCTTTGCGGTCGCTCGCCTGACGCGGCACGTGCATCACACAGTATTGTATCCCAGGCTTCATTACAGCTATGCAAAAGCAAATTATGCTTACCTACTGTACAAAAATGCAATAATTTTTGCGTTTTCTGCGTTATGAACTTCTACAGCNCGACGCTCTTCCGATCTCCCACCCCCCTCATCTCTGAGGAAAGCAGTTCCGCCACAGCGCTGTTCATGCACACACAACTGCCGGGTCAGCACACCAAGATCTGCAAAGAGCTCGTGTGCCTCACGAGGCATCGAACGAGCGATACAAGGTGTTAGAGCTGAGAACGGAAGCATGCAGCTACCGTGGCGGCGGTGTTGTAGTTTTACGATTAGGAGAGGAAGATCTGTTAATGACGCGACGGCAGAACTTAGGTCCACTTTTGACAGACACTGTCCAACTGGGTGCGTGCCCGTTACAAAAAAAAAACCTAAATAATAATAAAATTTTATCCTTCGGAAAGCTAAAAAAATGTCATAGATGTTTTGATACATATTTTGTGCGACTATAAAGACTGCAGGACACTCTGGAGGCACAAATGAAATGATGGAGAAACAATGTTAAATAGCTACTTATTACGTACTAGCATTTTGTGATGTCACAAGCTCATTACCCAGGGTGCACTGCAGCTTGGGCCCTCCCCGTGGGTCACTTGTAAGTATCATCATCTTTGCGGTCGCTCGTCAGACGCGGCACGTGCATCACACAGTATTGTATCCCAGGCTTCATTACAGCTATGCAAAAGCAAATTATGCTTACCTACTGTACAAAAATGCAATAATTTTTGCGTTTTCTGCGTTATGAACTTCAACAGCAGAGTGATAGCCAAGAGCAGAAACGATGAGCAGGTGCCGAGAGCAACAGAATTATGACGAAGTCGTCTACCTACGGACTGACTCCCAGAAACAAGACAATTTCCAATTATGCTACGGTAATGATCTTGGTGAAATAATAAGTAGTGCCATCACGAAACGCGTCAGCTTTACTACATAATATATAATAATGTAAGTATGCTAGCCACAGCTCATCCCGTAAGGTTGCTGACTGAACCATATTCCAGATTATAGAGACGCCTCTCACTCTTTCCCGCCTGCCACAGAAAAATAATCCTCGTCAAAAATTTCGAAGACAAGAGTTCGCCATTATTAAACTCTCGATTTGAAAGTATGGGTTATTTCCGAAGATGAACCAGATTATTAAATTTCCAAGTGACTGGAAGCAGCTATAGCGAGGGGAAGCTGGAACGCCGAGGTTGAGGGCGCTGTCGAGGACAGCCTGTTGAGAGAAGATTCTCATCAATTTGCTCTTTTCTCCCATTTTGAATTAATAAGAGCAAGTTAAGTGAATTCTGCGAATGCGTGAGACGCTTTTATTGTGAGAAAAAGACGGGTTGGGAAGAAGCAAGCAGATATTCCAAAGGGTCTAAGGCAGTTAATTACTCTGAAATTTAGCTTGGAATGAATCTAAGTGGTGCTCAGTATCGGAAAGCTATATGATATGGCTAGGCTTTCCCCGCTGCTGTAGTCGCATGTGGCAATTAATAATATTATGAACATCGCAGGATATTGGGACTGCTCTTATAGTCATGCCGAGTTCAGTAGAGTAACATGAAAAGATTTTATCTCTATCATCGATGCCTATGTGGTAGCTTATTGGTGCAGTGCACTGCAGATGCAAGTTAATATCACCGCATTTCAATAATACGCAGGTGCAGTTTATGCTTCGAATTTAATGTTTGATGCTTACTAAAAAGGACTTCGCTTTCTGCGTCTCGTGGAAGGGAAGGAAGGAAGGATCGTGCTCTTCAGCAGAATAGAAGCCGAGACCGCTCATCTTTTTTTGGTCACTTAGGACGTTTCCGATTGGGACATAAAGTCAAGTTGTTTGGATTAAATCAAGCGACTGTTGACGTTATGTCCCGATTGAATACGTCCTAAGGGCGTATTCCATTGGGACATAAAATATTGACTCTATAAATGTCATTTTTCGCTTGTATAATATTACTAAGAGGGCCCATGCAGCCGTCAAAAATGACGGCAATAATTTTGTGATTCAGCTTTTTATTGTTCAGGTTCGCAGTATAGGTTTTGCTGTAAAATAGGTCTCCTCCCTGCGTGCCTGATCTTCCATTAATGAAATACAAGTTGTACAGCCATGAGTTTTGCGAGAGCAAAATATCCCCATTGCTAGGTAAGACGCGAATAACAGACTGGAATTGGTCAAACATTGAGCAGCACCAAGACAATATGTGTTGTTCAGTTAAAAGAATTCACCGGAAATGATCAGGGCTTACCGTAATCTGGATACCGACCGATAGGTGAACCTCAAGCGTCGAAATTTGGCTACAATGTATAAAGAGGCGTCTGCTCAGCGAGAAGTTTCAACTGCTACGATATGATTCAGCTAAAGAAAGCATAAGCGAAATGGATTATACATGAAACGAACGAAGACTCCAACCATTCATTGACTGGACACTGGCCCCTATGACAGATTTCGGTCCTCCAGTTGGGCTGAACTGCACGGTGTCGCAGACTCATTTTTATATGTTCTCCCATTACTTTAGTATACTTTCTTTAGCTATTTGACTGAATTCTTTTGCATTCAGTAATGACTGGCAAGCCTGTACATACTTCTAAAACTTCTATAAGTAACAAATTCACAAATATATTACGGCTTGAAATGTAATTACGTAGAGCAACTGTTTATGGCATCCTTTATTATTTGCAGTGGAGTAAAAATATTTTGCAATATCTTGCGAAATAAACAATCTCATCTTGTGGAAGCGGTGAAGTGATATAGCATTAGCGCCCGTGAAGTGATCTGATTGATGAAACACTGGCCGCCATGAAGTGGTGTAGCATTCAGCATTGACAACAGTGAAGTGATACAACATTAGTAGCCGCAAAGTGATGCAGCATTGGTAGCCGTGAAGAGATACAGCATTGGTAGTTACCGTGATATGATCTAGCATCTTCACCCGCGAAATGATGTAGCATTTGCAGGCTTAGAGTGATCTAGCATTGGCAACTGTGAAGTGATGTAGCATTGGCCGTCGTAAAGTGATCTAGCATTGGCAACTACGAAGCGATCTAACATTGGCACTTGTGAAGTGATCTAACATTGGCACTTGTGAAGTGATCTAACATTGGCATTTGTGAAGTGATCTAACATTGGCATTTGTGAAGTGATCTAACATTGGCATTTGTGAAGTGATCTAACATTGGCACTGGCAAATTGATCTAACATTGGCAGCTGTAATGTAATGTTAGCCACCATGGAGTAGCTAATTTAACTCAAGCAAGTATGAAGTGATGTAACATTATCATCTATTAAATCATGTAATGTAGGCAACCATGAAGTGATATAAAATAGTCGTCCACTAAAATATGTAAGATATGCAACCATGAAGTGATTGAACATAGTAATCCAATAAATTATGTAATGCAGGCAACCATGATGAGATGAACCAGTAACATAACATGAAGTGATATAATGCAGACTACCATGACGTGAGTAGTGTAGGGAACAATCATGCTGTCATTCAATTTAGGCAGCCACGGAATGATTCAACTTACGCAACTATGAAAGTGATTCAACTTAGGCAACCATTAAGTGATGTAACATAAGCAACCATAAAGTGATGTAACGTAGGCAACTTGAAAGTGGCATAGTAGGTATTCCTAGGGGGTAATGTGAAATGACATGGAATACTGTAGATGATTCCAGTGATGAAGGGTTGTATCAGCACGAAAATGTCATTTTAATTTCCTTTAACTGATGTCCTAGTATCTTTTATCTGATGGTTAATTGTGCATATTTGGTTCATGGCTACTAATGTGGTTTTATTCTGTAGTATTACTGTAGTTTTAATCAGGTTTTTCAGTATTGCTGGGATTTTTTTTATCCTTCCTTTCCTTGCGGCTATCGGGATGAGCTCTACCGAAAGTTCTACATACATCAATTTCTGAGGTTATTACTTCAAACCAGTCGTTGGAAAAAATCAATTATGTGTGATATTAAAGTACATTACATGTATCCATGTGCCATTTTTTTCTATAAAATTTTATTCTTCCTAGAAATTATAATGAATTTTCAACTATTCTTGATGTCCGAAAGTATGATATATATCGCCTTCTGAAGATATATGATTGTGAATTTAGATTCCATGCTCTACAAGACATTCCTTACGTTACGACGAAGAAATTAATCTCTGTTTGAGGTATCTTTGATTATCAGAACTAATTTGATTAACACTTATGTAAATCGGCCTCCAGGCCCAAATGCGAGAGGCCCGATTTTAGTGTCCAGTCAATGTACGGTGTGGTCTGTGGTAGATGAACTTTCTCCTATTTAAATCTTTAACAGCGTGACGTAAGGAAGCACCAACATATTGGAGCAAGCAAGTGGGGGCGGAGCAAGCGACCAACAACTGTGCATTATAATTTGGTGGATATCTGCCAATTTTATTTCCTATACATTGTACCCAAAGGCTAGATATTTTGTATCATCTTGAAGCTCATAAACGAACTTCGTAAGGTACGGTTCTGCTGCCTACAATTGTTCTAATCTAGACACAAAATCTTTTTCTTAGATAACCGACAGCATTGCCGTTTATATTTCTTGTATTCTTTATTTATTTCAGAGTAATGAAGATGGGAGAGATCCCGAAACGTTTACTAAGTTTTAATAGATCTTCAACCGAATTAAGCTTCTGGTACTTTGGATCTTTAATTTATATTACTATAAATATTATCTGGATCGTGGGATCGAATCCGAGATTTTTGCATAGCGCAGTACAACAGCAGGGTCAGCACTGAGAGGGCTAAACGACAGGCTTGCATTGAAAATAGTATCAGTTATTATTTTTGCATAATGTAAGATTCATTTTGGTGAGCAACGGGCCCCGTTCAAAAGTTAACCGTAGTAATTAATAATAGATCTCCAATCGCTTTTCTCCAAATTTCTATCTACAGTCACATTGTTAAAAAAAAAGTTGTCCCACTTTTAGAACAAACAAACAGGTTTAGCCGACTATTATTCTGCACCTTCGTCGATGGAAAACTAAAAGCTAAACAAAAAGCAGTCAGGAGGCTCAGTTTCTGCACTGTTGACAGGACGACCGTAAAAAGTCACATGAAGTAGCTCAGAGCCAAGGTTGCTGCCTCGCTCCTTATCGAGAGCGCTGACGTTCGAGCCCATGCATGGCAGGGAAAAAAAGAAGTGTTGATGTTCGATCATGTACAGCGCCAGTTATTCTTTCACTCGGACTCACTAGGGGTGAAGGGGCTCTGACATTAGGGCCAGGGCGCAGATGTAGATCGGGTCTTCCGTCAAAATGACGCAATAGCCGGGACACTACGTGGTCGAATGCAACAGTACACTGCTGTGGGTCGCAGATTGTATTTATTCTCATCACGGACCAATGCTTGTGGGTTTCCGGGCTGGGATGTGCAGTCAAGGCCCCTTTGCCTTCAATATAACTGTATATCTGTTTAGCATAGTTTATGGGAGCCTATATAGTGTGGCCGTGTCCCCCAAAATTTCAGGAACCATTGGCTGATCCTTTGAGATCAATCTGCGGATCTTATGCAGCAAATTTAATTATTTTATTAAAACTTCCCGAGTTTCGAGAGGGCGAGCTCATTTTGGAAATGTATTGCGTATGATTAGTTACAGCAGTTCAATTCCAATTGATTTAATTTCATTTTATCATGGTAAGTATCTGTCCTTATACTAAGGTACAATAATTGTGACTATTAGAATTCATACGTTCAAACTTTTTCAAAATAGTGAAGGTAAAGTCAACTTGACCGTACCCTCAAGTGGGAAACCCGCATGCACTGGTTTGTGCTGCAGATATAGACCAACAGGCCCCAGAGGAGTATACGGCTGCAGTCGATCGCAGATTGTCTAGAGCTATGGCGCCAGTGGCGGAAGAGTCCATGCGACAATATCTGCGACACCCCAACCCACCCCATTGCTGGGGAAGGTCAGTAAACCCGCAGCAGTATGCAGACCGGATACTGACCGATCACATCAAGCTCCGCCAAGAAAATGTCCAGCTGGGAACGGGGCACGAACCAGCCGCCTTGAGAGTCAAAGTCAGACGCTTTATTCGGCCGCTACTGCGGGTTTGCCTGCCGGGGCCCGTTGCCTGGTGTCAACTATTAATTATTTTTGCACAATGTATGTTTACTTTGGAGAGAAAGAGACCTAAAATGCACTTCTTTGCGTATCTCACTTTATTTCTAGTTCATCTTTTCAAAATATTTTTAGTGTAATGTACAGTACCAAAATAAGCTTCTATGAGTTCCTGCTATGAGAACTAATCCAATAAATTTTCAAACAGATTGACGTAGTACATACAAAGTTATATGTATATTTGATTCTTCGTTTTTTAATGTCACGCTTTATTGTAGGTGTAACAGTATGACAAGGAAACGACGGTTGACAGCTCAGGATTAGGCACAGATTCTCTACAGCCTTGCGAATGGTGTCCGTGTAGTGATGCTGTATTTTAAACAGATAATATTTAAAACTAGAACACCTCGGTGGCGTAAGACCATCACCCGCGGTGGGGGCAAATTTCATTGCCGTAATTTTTATGGCCATCTATTCCCAGTTTTTTGGCATGGGTCACATTGAGGGCAATCCACCAAACTCCTTACAAAAAATTAGGAAGATTGCTTAACTCCTTCGACCAATTAATGGGTGGACAGACAAATATGTATATGAGCTGAGGACAGCGAAACGTACGTCGTGGGTAACCAAATTTCTACATAGTGCTTCTCATCGTTTTCTTCAGAATTTAATATAATGCCATTACAAGAAAATAAATTATAGATATACTTAAATCTTCAACGAAAACATTATAACCTCTCTCACTTTGTTCACGGGTGACAAAAATTGAACTTGCGGTACAGCGTGCCACACAGTTAATACGTAATGCTAAAGCTTATCCGGTCCTGGCGGATAAATTTTTTATAGAGGTTACTTCCAACGAGAGGTAGAATGCAACATTAGTTAGGTCAATGTAAGAAGAGAAAAAGGATTGAAACAGATCATCATTACCAAAAGAAAGAACGAAACCAAGAAGATAGGCACAATAATAAATAAAGAACACACGCAGGCCTAATGCGAGAAAAGGTTCACTGTCTCATGGACCACACGATAAACATTGTGTGGTCCATGATTGTATAAATATGGATTCTGTTGGATGTGCGACTTCCACCCAAACATATGATAGGTAAACCTAACTAAAGCAACTGTTCACTTTAGTAATAAATATATGTACCAAGTCTTTATCTGATAGTATTACTGGTATTCAATGCCAGCTGTACGAGCACCAGCTAGTCGAAAGTATAAGTACTATGCAGACATCCACCATAACTTCAGCAACGTTATACATAAATTCTCTGTTTTAGTACCTATGCTACTGGGCCCTGGGATATGCTTCCAGGCAGCATGCTCTGCAGTGTGAATCTCACACACCACCCTGAACAGTCATGAACAATCAACTACGTGATTTTTCAATCCAACAAGATGTCCCAACTCAGCCCCAGTTTTGTCACTTCATGGCAGGTACATATCCCAACTATCAGGAGATATACACAGACGCGTCGGATCTAAGCTCCAGAATGGAGAATGCGCTTGTGACATATATTTTGCTTCTCTGGACCTTATCCAGACCTACAGGTTAGACCCAAGACACAGTATTTACTCCACTGAAGTGTATGCCATACTGCAAGCCCCTAACTTTATGAAAAACCATCTACCAGTTGAAAAAATTGCCATCCTCACCGACTGTTGATCTCTTAATGAATCTCTGGCGAATGGAGGATGTCATTCCCCCCTTGGAGACTCTAGTTGTAGATGCCCTCTTAAAATGTGGAGCCAATAGGCCTGTGAAACTGCAGTGGGTCAAGGCCCACATATATAGGGGTTCCGGGTATTGAGGTTGTAGACAAGGTAGCGCGACCTGCCCACCACAATGTGAGAACAACAGATTTCCCGCTGACCTTTAGACTCCAGCTACAAGAACTTCATTCACGGACGATACACACCTGGGAGACAGACTGGAAGCGGTCAGTCAGCACATCAGGAAAAGGAGTCTTTCTATCGTCAGTGCGTCAGCCGATTGGATAAAGAAGATGGGAGTTTACACGACGAGAGGATGTAGCACTCACTCGCCTCCGCACTGGACATGCCGGCGTTGCAGCCTACCTACATCGATTTGGAACCATTGAAAGTCCATATTTCAATTTCTGCAAAGTCCCTGATACCTTAGACCACTTTTTTTCTCTCATGTCTCAAGTTTTCTGCCCCACAAACTGTCCTAACTGATGATCTTGCTACACTTGGCGTAACCCACCTCACCACTGTGACAGTGCTTGCTGGCGGTGATAAGGAGGAAGAGAAACCAGCAATCTTCAGAGCGCTCCTGCACTTCTTGAAGAGTGCCCAGAAGCTGAATCAAATGTGAGGTAACTTCACCAACCAGCCCCTCCTCGTAGTCATCAGTGAGAACCTGAAGCCTGTTGGCATCAACTCTTCTCTAAATACTGCTGAAGAAGAAAAAGTATGCTACCGTTATATAAAGAAAATGTGGCTGTAGTTATGACACGTACACAGACTGATGACCAATGCAGAATAATGCCCAGTATTGAACAATTCGGATGATCCTGCAATCATCACACATGTCCTGAAAAGTTATCTTTGTTGCTCGGGTAGAGCAACAGCGAGGGCTAGTGTCAGGCTGTCTTAGCAGGTGTACGACAACTCGCGGAACATATGCGCCGAACACATTCAAAAAACAAAATATTCTTCAAAACCCCTAATTGCATTTCATAAAAAATAAGCAAAAAAATGTCTACAAAGGAGCGGTGATATTGGCGATAAATTAAGGGTAAAATAATGATGAGCGTATTCCGGAATTTCTTATTGCCTGCAAAGGCTTCAGTGTTGACAACTTTGCTAACAATCCTGATTATCTTAACTTTTCTATCCACAGTGTTTTTGCTGGCGAGTTATTATGCCTCATTGTTTGACTCTCAATGGGTACCAAGACTTTTCTAGACCTTTGACGCGATTAAAACTTTACAAAAGTCTGAGCTGTTTGTTAATAAATCTAAGCTGATACTTTGTGGCTCAGGCCTGGAAAAATGTTTACTTAACAACAAAGATCAATTTGCACAATCTTCACAGTGAAACGAAGTGACAATACCGCAGATAGAAAAATACGATGCCTTCATAATTTCATATGCACCTCGTTTACGTGCTAACGTGATATTTTTCCTACTATGTTTTCTATCAATGTTGAATATCCAACTATTATCGGATAGGCAACGTCTTCTAGCGGGGATTGCTACAAGTTTTGCGGCTTATGGAGCATCCGCAAGGGTGTCTTCTCTTTAGCCTGTCTGTGTGTCCGTCCTTCCACACTTTCAAGTTCATCTTCCAATACGTTTTCTTCCATTTCATTTAAAGAAAACGAACTAAGTTATGATTGGCTCGCGTACCGCCTGCTGATCAGACTTGCTTCTCATTTCCCTTTAATTAGTTAATTAGTATTTTGTGAGCCGTACGCTATCCACTCCATTGAGGTGAGATTTATGGTTCACGGACTTGGAGGTCCCGACGTACTTTGATTTTAGTTAATTCGCCAGCTGCAGGATTGTTTATCTAATCGCGTCATATTCTTTATCAATTAATTTTCAAATACAGTATAACTTGAGGCAAAATGTTAAAAATATGTTCTTCCCTTACGTGGAGAAAATAGAGACACCGGTAAATTTGAAACTGCTGTGTCCAATTCTCGCGAATAAATTTACTATAGTATTTAAATTTTATAAATTGATGTCTAGTGCATAAATCGCTCCAACTATTCATCAAAAAGAGCGGATTTTCACCAAACGGTACGACCTAATTTATTTTGTTTCCATCTCACTGCCTGTGTAGGTATAGAATTGATATCTCAATAAAGCAGTGAATAATACTAGTAAGAACTGAAGCACTCTGAGAGCTCATACCTCCGTCAAGCAAGGCAATGTTAATGAAATACTCCAATTGGTTCTGAATTCAAGATTTCTTTTCCATCATATCCAAAATTCGATCATTTGTGCCTCTTGACAATAATTACAGTTTCTGAAATTTTTTCAAAGTTCCTTCTATCACTGTTTGAGTTAAGTTCTGACAATCATTAGTCACACACAAATGAACGAACCGATCATCAACAAAATTTGGTCATTTGTGTCTTTAACCATGTCTAACAATTCATACAAATTTCATGAATATCCGTCTCTCGCTTTTTGTGTTAGGTTACAGACAAAAATACATACAAACAGAGATAAACAAATTATCACGCAAAAGTTTGGTCATTCGCTCCCACTAACATCCTCAACAATTCCTGCCAATTTCATAAAGATCTGTACATAATTTTTTGATTAACTGTTGTGCTACCAAGAAAAAAAAAATGAGGCAGGCATACTAACCAACGGCTGAACGGATCTTCACCTAAAGTTAATCACCTGTTCCTCCTAACATACTTCACAATCCCTGTAAATTTTCTAGAGATGCGTCTGAAACTGTTTCAGTAATCTTTCTAACAGACAGATAAACTCAAGCTCAACAAAAACATAACCTCATTGGCGGAGGTAATTTCAGTATTACTGCTATTGCTAGAAATAGTTCCTACGTTAAGAGTCCCATTTCACAGAACCAACGGTGGTCCAACGTGATGAAATTCTTTTAAGCAAAAGGAAAATCCTAAACAAAGAAACATCCTGAACAGGTCACCAGAGAACAATAAGCGTGCCAGAAAAAATCCTCCCCAGCAAGACAGAGAACGAAAAATACACACATAGCGTTACTTAGGCCAGTGGTTCCCTATAAGGGGTCTATAAACTCCCGTAAACTTCCAGGGGGTCGACTATTGACTCCTTCAGGGGTCTATTTAAAGAAAACCTCTATTTCTGTTCCCCTGTTTTGCATTTACAAGGCTGAAAATAAATTCTTCAACCAAAAACCTATGCATCCAGCACTGAAGTAAAATACAAAAAAATCAATATTCAAGAGTTATTAGTTTTTACACATTTTTAACGAAAAATCTACTGAGTTCCCTTAAATAATTCACATTTTATCCATAAGCAGCATTTTTCTTTAGTATTAGGGTAAATCCCTACTAGTCTTGAGTTAAAATTAATCTCGCTCATTTCATAATTCTTAGCTTAGTAAAGGTTTACTTAGATATAAAATCACAACTCAAAAAATCTGCATTAATTTTTTACATATCTGGTGCAATTTGAACCACTGACTGGCTGCAGTAATGGATAAATGCTTATTAACTAATCTTAAATCTAGAATATTCTTAAGAAAAAATACCCCAATATAGAATTTTATTTAATAATATATTACGTCGTAGCGTTTTTAGTATTCATCTGTATTCTGTGTATTTTGCAAATCTGATTGTATTTATGTTACGCAATTAATTACCTCCGCCAAGGAAGTTATGTTTTTGTCGTGTTTGTCTGGCTATGCGTTTGATTGTTTGGCTATCACCAATATAACTCAAAAAGTAAGGAATGGATCTTCAAGAAAATTACAGGAACAGTTAATGCTATCAAAAGGCACAAATGATTATATTTTGGTGTTGATACAAAGAAAATAATGGTTTGAGAGCCAATTTGAATTTTTCGTCAGTGCTGCCTTGCTTGGCGGCGGTGTGCGCTCTCGGAGTGCTCTAGTTAGTTAATATTGACACGAGACATTTTTTCTATCCTCTGCAACATAGGTTTTACCTAACTGTAGCATAATGCATACATTCAACACTACATACTAAGGGTCTATGACGATGCACTGTTCTCTACATTGATGAGTTACAGGGAACCACTGAGTCTTAGGCAGTTACCAACCAACTGCAGTGTAATAACTCCCATGGCTTATGAACAGACTGAAGAAAAACACCGACACAGCACAATGCCCTGGGAAAAAAGAAGGAGAAAGAAACATAATCGGGCACGTCTTTCCAGGTGAAAAGGCTCACTGGTTTCTAACTTGGCCAGGCTGGTGTTGCCTCGGTCTGCAAGAAAGCTGATGACAACCGCCCTAGTCAAACACACATGGCGAACACATGCCATTTCCAATCGTGTACGTTGTCGTAATAATTTCCGCGCTCCGAAACGTTGTTCAGGAATATCTCTGTGACGTCACAATTGCCTCGACATACTGACGACGCAGCCAGTTAGAAAAAAATAGAAGCAATTCTAAATGGATGTGATGGGATGAAGATAGGATGAGACGCTGATTGGGCGCAATACTGTTATAATCATTATTGTCATTGTTTTACCATCGTACCCATTCAACAAGTAATTCTTACAGTGAAGTCTTGGCCTTGCTACATAGCTCTCTAAGAACACTTTATCTCGATATTCCAGCCGGAAAGTGTCAGTCGGCACAGTGCGTTACCACGGGCCAGTAAATTAGGCGCAAAGGATCTTTAAGAGACAAAAGAGCAAGTGAGAAAAAAATAGAAGAAAGAGACACTTGTGCGGAGGGCCTCCTCTGTGGCCTTACTCGGGAAAAGGTAGGAGTCCCGTGAGCTTACCACCATCGACGGCATAATTCACGGAGTATTGGTAAGCACGGAGAATCGAACAACTTTACAAACTTACCTAATCAGCATGAATTGTGGCCAGACGCAACATTCCCTGCGGAGAGGAACTCGTTTGCCACTGTGGGATGAGGCCCAAGATATATTGAAAAGAATAAGGTCCGCCATAATATCACGCGGACGGGAATTCAGTATAGAAACAACTGGTAGCAAAGGTCGATTCTTATTAAAAAATCAATGAGGCACCTGTCAAGAGCATTAAACATTGCGCAGTAAAATCTTCCCATTTGTATCCTCGTATCTAGTGTTATCGTACGGTATTTCTGTATACCAAGATCGCCGTCATTTATAACTTAGCAACCCAATACCGCATAAAGCAAGCCTTTATTTCTCGCTAGGAAAGCACAATAATACCGTCCGGAAATCTGGACAGTATATATGTTGTGCGCGTTTGGTGGATCGTTCATATTTTAAAATGGAAAACAAAAAAACCTGTCCTTGCCTCCCCTAACCTACCCGACATTAAACCCGAATATAGTCCAACTTACCCGAAATTACGGCCTAATACCTACAACATCCACCAAACGCGCAGCGCGATCGATCGATCGCGCAAANCATTATTCACGGAGTATTGGTAGGCACGGAGAATCGAACAACTTTACAAACTTACCTAATCAGCATGAATTGTGGCCAGACGCAACATTCCCTGCGGAGAGGAACTCGTTTGCCACTGTGGGATGAGGCCCAAGATATTTTGAAAAGAATAAGGTCCGCCATAATATCACGCGGACGGGAATTCAGTATAGAAACAACTGGTAGCAAAGGTCGATTCTTATTGAAAAATCAATGAGGCACCTGTCAAGAGCATTAAACATTGCGCAGTAAAATCTTCCCATTTGTATCCTCGTATCTAGTGTTATCGTACGGTATTTCTGAATACAAAGATCGCCGTCATTTATAACTTAGCAACCCAATACCGCATAAAGCAAGCCTTTATTTCTCGCTAGGAAAGCACAATAATACCGTCCGGAAATCTGGACAGTATATACATTAATGGGTGCATCATGACTAAATATATTTTAAATTCTTCCATTACAAAAATCTTTAAAAATATATATCTCTTTTGAAACGCAGGTTCAAACAAACACACGTATCTTATTAAGATAGTCGATAATTCCTGTTTTCATTATGTTCATACTGAGGCCGACTCTGTCGTCTTTGTCTCAAGATGTTTTTCCCCCGGAAGCTCCCAATATCGCTCGCCAAATTCCAGTAATCACGAATAGCTCAAAGACCCGGAGCCTCGCTTTGCCCAGTCTTCCATTTTTCGAGTCCGCTTTGCGTTCCCTAAAAACGTCTCATCCAAGTCAGAAGGGAGATGAAATATTAGCGAGGCAAAACACAGCCTGATCGAGATGAATCGCCGCGGGGACTATAAATCTTCTCAAACTAGCAGTACTGCGCCACTGGAGCTCCAACACGACACCATAGACACTAGGTTTGTTACAGGACACTAGTGACTTATCGGCTGCTGTGAACGTAAGACACTTGGCTTGTTATACAACACTAGTGAATTTTGAAGGCTGCTACAAAATTAATGTAAATAACACCAGGTTTGTTATACGACACCAGTGAATTTTAGGCTGCTGCAACTGTAGATTGCGCTAATTTTTTATGAAAGTAGCTAGAGTTATACTGATTAGTTTAAGACCCAGTTTCATTAAAAGGCGATCTAGCAGAGGAAGAAGGCAGGAAAATTTAGTATGCCAAAAAAAAAAAAAAAAAAAATAGAACCCATGGATGAGTGTTAACTAGTTACTTGCCCATCTCTGACTGCAATGTGGTCCTGAAGCCAGGATTTATTTTTGATCATCACTAGAATTTCATCAACGATTCCTGATAATATTCCTAGCAGTTCCAGTAAATTTCTAATGGATCCATCAATAATTGATAAAGTTATGCTAATTCTAACAAACAACTAGTCGAATAGAGAGATAAAGACGGCAACGGACGAACACAACAATTCATCATATAAATTTAGGCATTCGTGCCTCTAAATATTCCTAGCAGTTCCTGAAGATTTCATGAAGATCCGCTAATAAGTCTTTGGGTTATGTTACAAACTGGAAAAGAATCATAGAGACAAACAAGCGAACGACTAAATCATAACAAAAATTTGGTTACATGCTCTTCGTAATTTTTTTCATGAAATGCTTATAACTTTTTTGCACGGTGTTGCATGAAAAGAGAGACTAACTGTTAAAGGGATCTTAACCAAGAGCTAGTCATCTGTTCTTCCCAACATACCTATTAATCCTTGTAAATTTCATGGAGATCCGTCCATAACTAACATAACATAACTAACACAAAAAATGGACCAACTCCGACAAAAACATAATCTCCTGGGTGGAAGAGAATATGGAAATGTGTAAGACTATGTAAGGTAAAATTATCTGCAAACTATCAGCATCAGAGCGTAGGAGAGGAGCGTAAATAAGGGTGAGAACGATGAGACAATTACTTGTGAAGAGCGAGACTACCGAAACAGTAATTTTTCTTTGCCGTGTCCCTCGGACTTTATGAAAATATGCGGTACGAATCCTTCGCTGGCGGAACATCGGCGAGATCAGTAGGTAGACTCAGAGTAGAAACACAAGATTGGTGTCACAAAGCATTTCCTATCTGTGATATTCACAATTTACACACGTATATTTAGAGTACTAAACAATTATAATGACGATGAGAAAAAATGTTTCAAGTTTTAGTATGCTAGAAACATTAATTTATATTGTATATTTACTAACTAGCAATACTGATATTGACATCATCAATAGATTAGATTAGATAGCAGGCAGGAGACGGGCTAACGCCCATCCCTAGAGAGCAGCCGGGACTTACGCTTCGGTCCTCGATGATCTAGTGCCGTTAGGTAAATAATTATCGTATCTGAAGAAGTAAAAACTCGGTCAACTCTAGGAAGTGATTGTGCAGGCACGATTAGCTGCAGACAGCAGACTATCGGGGAGTCAGAGATGTTAAGGTTTTTGGGGTATGAAAGATAGTGAATTACAGTGGCCTCTGAAACTCTAGCCGTTGAGAATTTGTGACTCCTGGAGGAGTTCGTAGCTGTGATGCCAATGTTTGTCAAGGCAATTTTTAAATGCGGTGACTATCTTTGCACCGACGACTTCGGAGGAGGTCTCTATTTTAAATGTTAACTATGAAGTAAGGGAAAACTACTGGCTTAGAGTAGCTGTTTGAATTCAATAGAGTTTCTGACTGTTAATTGTTTGGATGTGATCATCAACATCTCTGTCAAAAAGTCCCGTTGTAGACACGTCGTTGAGGCAATAAAAGTACTTTAATGTTTCTCTCAGTTTCTCCTTAGTAGTAGTAATCGCACAAAGGCGGCTGCAGACGAGAGTCGGAACACGAGAACGTTGCGTGTTCTGGGAACGAAAGTTCCAAAGAAAGGCTGTTTTGCCGCACGTAGCTGCAAATTTGTGCTCGGAGCCTTTTATCCTCCCCGCGCTGCGTTTCTGTTGCACGAAACGGGGACACTACAGTGGCTGCGGCGATGCTTATCTTAATGTATTTTTTTTTTTGTAAATTTTGTATGAAAACATACTTTTCCCATGTATAACATTTTTGCCAAATTTGAAGCGGCATAGTTCATTTTTTGATTAATTCTCCAATATCTAAATGTTTTCAGAGATGCATCATTACATGTTGCTGATGAGAAAGTCTGTGTAAATCAGCACATGTGAATTGTTGAGCTGATGGGAATTATTTTGAGGAGTTTGAAAAGGTGATATGATTCACTAGTGTACCTATGTGAGAACATGGATGAAGTTCACTAATACTTAGTGGTTGGCCAGGTTGGAGATGGTTCATAATTAAATACCTAAAGAGATTTTCACCTTCAAAAACAATGTAGCTAACTAGATAAATAGTCATCAGCCTAATATTGTTCATAATAAAAAGTTTGCAGAGTAATTTGAGGAAGTGAAGTGAAACACTGGTGATATCTTTCCTTTGACAGGTGACAGGAGCTACTGAACACTGAAGCCGTTGGTAAAGAATGATCAGCTGATGCGCTCACGAGTCGCGAAAGTAGACACCGCGTATGCAGGGTCGGATACATTAGTTCCACGAAACGGAAACTGTTTGTGCTCGAGTTTTGGGGACAAAAGGCTCTTGTCAGCAGCCGACTTAAGCCTACCTTTGTTTCTGCCTGGAGTTGGTTTAGAGATTTTGCACAGCCAGAGGCTAACCGGGAAGCCGCACTTTGCATTGTCTGAAGGGTATTACGGCGGGTATCGGCCTTGGCCTTGGGACAATATTATTGTTACCTCAAATTGTAGGAGGTTGAATAGGAGTGCTGGTTTCACTACGCTGGATCGCGTTCCAGGCCGTTGCTAGAGTAACAGATTTGGAAACAACACCGGAAATGCAATGCAAAAGTTGCAAACACCAACGCTCATGACTGAAGTTACAAAAAAGCTAAAGCTAATGAGATTAGCTTATCTTTATGCAAATGTTCCAATCAATGGCATCACAGGACCCGTCTTCACCTTTAACTTAATAATTGACAAGGCCGCTGGGCGAGCACACCGAAAGGTGTCGCCGTTTCGCTCCTTACTATCAAGTTTACGTAAACTAATTAGCCTTAATTTGACCGGGGCATCGACACGGACAAGTTAAACCTACATGACATTAATTTCTAGATGGAGTTGGTAAAATGGTATTAAATAATAACGGACGAGTTCGTGCGCCGACGTTATCTAGGGAGCTAACTGAGTTAGAGCGCATTGCTTGAACCGAGAGAATCGAGCACGCCTTGACTGCGCGAGCCATCCAGTTCCTTCTGACGTTGTCAGCGGCTAATATCATCTCTTTGTGTTACTATTTAGATGCATCATTGCGTTCGTGTTGTAGCCTTAATTAATGAAAATTACATGAATCTGAGAAACGGAATGGGTATACTCAATAAATGAAATTGGCCGGGTAAAGAGTGTAGTTGGACACTGAGTGCAGTTACATACCACTACGTTATGGGCAGTGGTGGGCATCTGCGGCCACATGCGCCCCATATATGAGGCCTCCGGCCTTTATTTACTCCTGTCAACGGGCCGCAAAAGCCCACCTCTCATTACACGTTGTCTACAATGCTCTAGTCTTCATACTACGCGAGGACAATTAATTCACTCGCTCTCTCTAACTAAAAGACGCTGCAATTTTTATACGTCCTTTGACGCCGCTCCAGCGATTTACGAGCTGCCCTTTCATGCTACGGTACAAAGAAAATACGCATTATGCACAGCATCCTCTTCTCGTAAAACTGAGCGCGCTGCGTAAAACATTCAAAGTTTTCACAGCGCGCTACAGGAAGCGTCTTCCCCGCCGCATTAATACGAGGCGGAGATGCGTAGAATGAAGCGCGGCTCGGCCCGAAAAGTCTGTTACCGGCAGATATGCGCGCGTTGGACCGAGCTGCATGCGAGTCTGACTTCCAGCACAGCAAAGCAAAAATCTAAAAATCACACAAGTCCTTCATTTACACCGCGTCTTTTTTACACCGGCGCAAATTAGCTCCAAAACAGTTTTTTACAAGGTGCTCCACTTTTTTTTAAGTTGTACGGGACTATACCATTTCAGAAAATAATATTCTGCCAAATACTCTATGAGAAAGCACAAACATCAAAAAGTGAAATATAGAGTAAGGAGTCCACTGAACGCTAAAAGAAACTGTTGCGGTATCCGCAGATGAAGGTTAATGCTACAACAGAGTAGGTGTAGGAAGCAACATTTTACTGGTCACTTGCCCAGTAAAGGGTTAAAGCCTAACAAAAAGAAATGCCTCTGAAGTCCTTCTGGTGAGACTTCTCATTACACATCAGGGGTAAACCTTACTTACCTAAACCTATGGTCTATATTTGAGTGCATTGATTTAATTCAAGAAGCAAAGAGTGTAACGGGGGGACCCAATGGGACTAAACACAAAACTTAGCTGTGATCGCATGTAGTTGAATGGCGTCACATCGACGAGTCGAAGTGTATGTGGGTCGGGCCTCAGGTCTTCTTAGGTTGAGCTTTAATTCTAACCATGAATATAAGCAGTGTTATATTCTTCACACACCACAGGAACAGTTATTGCTCAAACCTTTTGTACTTGATGACAACCATTTTACCGTGTACGGGTGCAGCTCAAGTAGCTGGCCAGTCATGAGCGGGAGATTGCATGAATCAATTGAAAAAATACTGTGATATGTTCATATATGTTTTGTGAAGAGCACTGTGAGCTGAATATTAAGTGTCAATAAGGCTTCACTTCAAAGAAGAAGGTAAATAAGGGCGCCATACTGGCCCAGATCTTGCCTGATCTGGTGCTGTGAAAGTTTCCACCAGCCTCCACTGTAATTTCTATTGATAACTAGTGCACCAAACGCAACCCTTCTGTTGAATAAGTCACGAAAGTATGTATTTCAAAATATCTTATCATCCTATCGAAAAAGTTCACAATGCTCCAAATTTTCCCATGTCCACAAAATCCACGAAGTTCACCAATTAAGTCACAGAAGCAACCAAGTTCACAAAGGCCCGTGACTAAGCCTTCACAGCCGCGGGAATTCCCGGGCTCGTATCCTGGATACGGTTTGGCAAAAAAAAATTAGGAGCCTTGGAATGTTTTCTTCAGTATTAGATAGGGGAAAAATAAGGCTTCGGACAGACGGACGGACGGACTGACAGACAGCTCTCTTATTATACTACAGAAGATTACACTTAAAGCTTTCATCTACCGGTATCATAGTTACCATCAGCTATGGTATACCTCCAACTTCTGCTTGAAATTTCAATGGTTTATTTTTCGTCAACTTCGAGCCTCCCACCTGATGAGCTGAGGTACAGCGAAATGCGTCGTGGGTAACAAAATTCTACTAACTGTCTTGCTTCTCGTCAAATTCTTCAATCTTCAATTGATTTGCCATCTATAAGTAGAATTTACAAATACTGTATATATACTTGAATATTCAACGAAAATATTAACACCTCTCTTACTTCGTTCACGGGTGATAAAAACTTAATCGAAATTTACTGAATTACCGTCAGGGCTCATTTCAGAAGATAGCAAAGGCGTTAGGTAGCGCATTTGAACAAATGGAATCAAATATAACATTATGAATTATGGTTTGGCCTACAAATGACCCAACATAGACTTACGATAGCTGCGTGCACTGTTTTGAATCGAGGGGATGTCACTACCACAAAACAGTTTAAGGTGTTAAGCTCCCACTATATATCCGTGAGCAGTAACTTCTTGTTATCCCTATTTTGTGTCATGCATTGCTGTCCTCGATGAACAGTAGATTATTAAAATTAACGAATCTAAATCCTGAGGTAATGTTCTGAATCGCAACGGTCAAAAGAACGTCATCCTGTGAGAAAATTTATCGCATGAACGCATTTAAAGTTGCCGTTCACTACATAGGACACTCCCTTGTGTTGGCTCGTGCTGCACATAAGTCCCCAGAAAGTCCAGAAAAATACACAGCTGCAGTCTATCAGAGATTGCCAGAGTTATGGCGTAAATAACGGGAGACTCGAATGATAACTGCAACTTTTCGATCATCTCCATCGCTGTAGGTATGTGCTCTCGCAATGGGCTATGAATAGCAGAAACCCTGTACGCTGCATCTATATTTTCCCTCCCTGGCCTGCAGTAGAACGTATGGCCTCTAGATAACGAGCGAGACAACGCTCTGAGAAACTCTGCTGCTGCTGCTGGCGCACAAAGATTAACATCATTTTGGCCCCCTTTATACATTTTTTGCATGTCTAAGCAGAGACAATTGCAGCAACAGCTTTAGAAAGAAAGGCAGAATCGGTGGATC
>LQNS02278094.1:60102549-60115772 GCA_001587735.2 Parhyale hawaiensis | reverse complement strand
TGATTCGTAGTTTCTTCCCACAGATGATTTCGTTGCATGAGCTATTCTTCCCACTTTGATGCAATTGTCAACGAAACTGACGAAACATAAGTTTTCACGGGCAGTAGACAATTATTTGTTCTAGCTTACGGTTTTCCTCTGACGAAGCAGTTTTCTCTTCATAGGTCAAAATTTGAGCACCTGAAATGAAACAGATATTTGAGGTGGGGAGACGGTATCAACGGTATCTTTGCTACGGAGCGATCACATTGTATATAAGCTGCTATTTAAGTTTGTTGGAGTATTTTACTGAAGATGTTACTTCTGCCTGTCTATAAAGAAGACCTAAGGATGCCAGCACGATAAAGGATCAATGAAGAAAAGAAGAAAATTAAAAAGCAAATAAGAGAAGAGGAGATTCCGCACCGGCCTAGAGGCATTTGGCAAACGTATAGGTTATTGTGTGAATTCTTCACGCACGGGTCCACAAGTACTATAATAAGAGAGCCGTCTGTCTGTATGTCTGTCAGTCCGTCTGTCCGAAGCCTTATTTTTCTCCTATCTAATACTGAAGAAAAAAATTCAAGGCACCCAACTTTTCTTTTTGCCAAACCGTATCCAGGATACGAACCCGGGAATTCCCGGGTTATTAGTGATGGCCTGGACACGGGCCTTTGTGAACTGAGTTGCTTTTGTGCACTTGGTGGGCAATGTGGTCTTGGTGAACTTCGTGGACTTTGTGGACTTGGTTCACTTTGTGAACTTTGTGGACTTGGTGAACTTGGTGAACTTCGTGGACTTTGTGAATTTTGAAGTATTGTGAACTTTTTTGATTGGATGGTAAGATAATTTCAAATGCATATTTTAATGACTCATTCGACAAAAGGGTTGCGTTTGGTGCGCTAGTTGAGTATAAAGTGGTCAGCTGAAGAATACTAACAGTTTATTTGGCATGACTCTAAGCTGAACCCGTTGCACTGCTCAGATTTAAATTGAACAATTTTCTAGACCCGCGTTTCCTCAAAGAATTATACCCGTTTGTAAACAAGTTTTTACAGAGAGAAGTTCATCTCATGTTGTAGGGCCTGCTTTTCCACAGAGAGAATTTAACGTATGTTGTACCGGTAGACCCGCGTTTCCCCAGAGAAAGTTTGACTTCGTCTAGACTTGCGTTTCCCCAAAGAGATTTGACCTCATGTTGTTGGCCCGCTCTTCACGAGAGAGAATTTTACCTCATGTTGTTGACCTGCTTCTTCCTAGGCAGAATTCGACCTCACGCCGTAGATCTGCGTTTCCCCAGAGAGAGATTGACGTAGGTACTCTTGTAGACCCGCGGCGTTTAATCAGCGGGAAGTTGATCCATGTTGAATGAGGTTGAAGCTGCTTATGTGCACTATTATGACTCAATTACTTCCAGTGTACACAATATTTGTTTGAAACGTGTAGGCTTACATCTGTGAAAATTATGCATGCAATAGTACCGCTTTGGAGAACCGTATAGATGTGTAAGATTAGACCATCGTGCAGAGGCAGCCAAATATAACAGAAAACGCCGCACAGTCCTTCCCAGAATATTTGTGCTTGTTTCATAAACTATAGCTCACTAGTGATCCCTACTGACTTCCATTTATAAATTTTGCGTTGTAGAGATTTAAAGAAAGATAGATTTAAAAACAAAAGTTTCACCATNAATTATCCTACTGACCCACAATGCACACGAAGACGTGCTACATGCGTACCGCAGGTCAACTGACGCATAAGCTAATATGACCCGGCTACAACCGCAACTTTCTACCTTCTCGCTTCAGGATAAACTTAGAAGCCAGCGTCATATTCTTTTATTTGTGTTTAAATGCAGTACCTGCTTTCTTCACCACATGTCGTGCGCAATGTACTTTCTTAGAGGCTGGGTTTATGACATGCATCATGCAATAAAAACTTTAGCTAGTATAATGCGCATTGTATGCAACAATATTATTATACCATATGCCATGACAAATGCAGGTTTATAGGCCTGAATAATTTTACGTATTGTCTACAAGAAAATCCCCAACGTATTTACAACGACCTCTGTATAAATCGCTGTGCAGTCAGAAGAACCGTACATGGCTTACATTAACAGTTCACTGCTTAATAAAGCACTCATAGTCACAAAGCGAAGATAGTTCTGCCTGCAACTCGCCTGGTACACTATGAGAAAAATTATGGGAGGTACAATAAAGAGTAAATAAACTGTGGGGGAGATGGCGCCATGAATAATCGCTAAATTTTAAACTTTAACCAAGTGGTTGTCCTATATTGATACAAAGATTGTTTGTTCTACTGTATTTCTCCTAAAAAAAAACACTTTAGGAAAGTAGCATAAACGGGTGCAGATGCAAATTGGCTTTGATTCTGAAGATTGAATTTCAGATTTCATCATTATTTCAGTTTTGCTTGTAAATTTTTACCTTAAAAATTCAATGAGTCGCCTATAAAAACAGTCTTGCTATGTAGTACGTTGTATTAATGACTAGTCGCCTAGAAAAACAGTCTGTCCATTAATACGCATTATTGTACTGTGTGCATTACTGAGTAGTTGCCTGAAACGGTCTTGCTAAACATTACTAACTGTGCATTTCAAAGTTAAAATTAGTGCTGGTGCACGGTAACGTTGCATCATAAAAACGAACAAAACAATACCAAGAAATAGAACATGTGATTGAAATGAGTGAAACATATCTCGTTTGTCCTTCCACTTAAAACTGGGGTTGATAAATGTCTAAGAAAGTCATCTTCACTTCGTAAATAGAAAATGCTTGAAAGAGAAGAATATTTGCCTGAGCGTAACTTTATTGTAAAGCAGGGGCGTACCAAGCAATGTAGTTTTGCTGTCACATTGTACAAAATATAATTATCAAAGTGAGAAATATTTTCCTGAGCACAATTATCTAATTTTGATATTGTCGGACTCAGGCTTAAATAGCCCATAGGCTGGTATAGGGACTTAGAGAAAATTTATTTACGGTATTGTTTGCTATTGTTACCTACTCATTGTGTTGGGTAATAGGTTGGTTTTGCTGCATTTCACTTATCACTACGACTGCATATGATACAATTGGTTACAGCAAGAACTTGATAACTTAACTTCTTATACCTATTAACTTACATCGTAATTCCATCCATTCTGGATGCGTTGCTGACGTTGTTGTTATTGATATTGTATCAGGTTCTATGAGCATTGTGGGAACGCGCCTAATCTCCAGCTGATACTTATTTCTTTTATGCTCGTGCAAAAATACGTTTTTTGTGCACCTGAAAAAAACATAAACTTTGGTGAGATATAATAAGAAAATTTTTCAAAAATATGCTAGCTGCTACAGAAGGTTACCTAACCTGTTGCAGTCATTCTTAATGCATTGTTACCAGTTTAATTCGTGGTTACCGGTATTATAAAAGTGAATAAGAATGACGTGAATAAGTAATACCGGGCACTTCGGCCATTTTTAAATGGCTCACTAGTATTTACTTGTCGAGAACTTTAAACCAGGGCACTGGATTTGCCATCTAGGATCGAAATTCAGTTGTTAATCGCAACACGATCGAAAGTGACCGTATAGACAAATTGAGTTTCACATATTCTGATCGCCTCGGTCCATGTGAATCATTCAATAAGCATTAACCCTTTCACACCAGCTGTATGCACATTATTCCAGTGAAAATTGGAGTTTTTCTCTGCATAAGTGTAAGTAATTAGTATTATCTTTTACTACCTAGAGCACCTAATTCTTCAGCTATATGATAAGATTCCAGAGGAGAAATAAAAAACAAAACCCATTAAATTAACACAAGTGAGGTCAGTATTTATGTTGCACAGGTGGTGCTGTACTGCGCGGTGCTGGTGGTCACGTTACAGTTGGCGAAGTCTGCACCTGCGGCGGCTTCTCGAGGTAAGCAAGCTGGCAATGATGTCTGAGGAATTATGAAATTACTACACCAATCATTGAACAATTACTTTAGATTGTTAAATATAACTAGAGGTCTAGCGGAAACCCACAGCCCACCGCCTTGTACATCATCACAAGAAAATACTCCTGCATGAGCTGAAAGGTTAGAGCCGAACAGATATTGCCCCGGAGATCGGGGTCTGGACACACACCCCCGTGTGGCTTACACAGCCCTGCTGTTACTTCTCTCCTTCAGACTATAGATTAGAAATATCTATCATATAGTCAATTGTCAGAAAGCAGCAGACACACGGGTGCTGTTCAGTCATACTGCTCTGGATATTATCTTTGAATTAACCTCTTCACTGCGATGTGTACGTACAGCGTACGTCTAGTGTAAGCCATTCTCAATGTGTCCTTCACTTGATAATTGTTTTATAGAGGTTTATCTTGATTAGGATTAACTCTTCGAGCGTAAAGTGATACATAAGGATAATTGTTGTGCATTTTTTTACAATATTGTTTGCATACAGGGCGCAAAACGCGTGTGTAGTGAAAGGGGTAAGTACGGATACTTCCAGCCTACTCCGAAGAAATGATGTACAGGCTGTATTGGCAACGGTATGGTGTGTGTGCCTGAAAGCCGCGCTACACAAACAATGTCTGTTAGGGTGTGAAGCCTCAGCGTGCTGTGCTATGCTGCGGGTGCTCAAATTCCGCAAGAACATTTAAAAGCCTGAGGAAATTCCAAACATCCGTTAATAACCAAAGCTATTTGAAACGAAACAAGCTACAATTTTCAGAAAAATAATTTATCTTTTTATTTACGCTCGGACAGTTGTTAAACTTTTTTGTTAATAACTTTTAGATGATTCAGGCCTTTATCAGTTTTTTTAATAAATTTGCAAAAGTTACTGCAGTGCTGCTTATTTGATTGACTTATCCAATTTGCTTAGATTTCAACTATGCTCAACTTCAGTTCTGATCGCTCGATCCACCACTTTGGATCGAATTTTTGGCGTCTATTGCCAACCGAAGACGGTTCAGAAGACCGCAAGCTCAAGCATATTGGGTGTACAATTAAAACCTGATATATGATCTATGGAGTCGAATTGAGTATTCGGGACTGAATTTAAGAACACGCGATAGTCAATCGACTAATAGTGTCTTTATGGACATGATGGCATCGAATATAATTTGACCATAGGGTTACTCGAGTGGCCTATATTTAGATATATGCGAACGAGTCTACGAAAAGATATAGAAATCCGTATAGAAGATAGCGTAAGCTCACTCAATAGACAATTACCGGTATAATTTTCTTTTTTCAGATGTTGTTCACACTAGAGAATCGAGAAAGATCGATAAGCAGCCTAAACAAACTTCAGGAATTGTACTTGATTTCAACGACATCGTAAGTATTGAATTATTACCTGACTTTGGTTTATATATTCAACTGTCTTATTTCTTCGAGTTAGAAAGTAATTCAAAGGCGCCATGGAGCCACGCGGGGATCACACAGCACATTCGCACGTACAACTTGATGCGAGGATGTGAAGCTCGCACGGCGTCCCAATACGTGCGTGTATTTACAGTCGGTAGTACAGATACGGTAGCATGAACGACGTGCGAGCTGCACATTCTCGCATCATGTTGTGCGTGCGATCTCATAGTGTAACTGCGGTTTTAAAAATGTCAGCAGTGCTCATAGGGCCTCATTGGATCATAAATTTTAGCTGCCCTATATGCCAAAAATATAAATTAGCTTCTAGTTCTGTTAGGGAAATGGACCCAGATTTATCACGCCGATACAAGCTTGCAAAGCCCTGCTCGTATTGTCTTTCACAATTACCACTTGTAAGTATATTTACGAAGCTCAAGCACCTTTTTGTATGTCAGAGCTCAATTAAGTTGCATGCAATGTGCTCTTTCATTTGTGGGGTTGTGAGAGGCTGACTGATTCCTAGCGCTTTACAGGCATAATTACAAGTGTGGGGTTCATAGATCGTATTTCTTTTAGAATTTCGAGAAGTTCTCAGTTGCAAGACAGTAAGGCGAGAGCTACACCAGCGCAGCAAGCAATGCAATACGATTCTTACAGAAGACGTGACCTACGTTTTTCCGCGTAACAAAGCTGTTGGATCGCATATCACTTGCTGCACTGCTGCATTTACGTAGTGCAAAGCGTTGGAAGTTCTCGTTACGTTCTTACAAACTCTATTGTGTATCTGTCAAAGGTTTAATAAGATGTTAGCCGTAATGTCAACGGGCTCTTAATTAGCATGTGTCACCACATGGTGAAATTTTCAATACCTCTTCTACTTTTAGTTAATTAGAACTCTAAAGTTATGCAATTTGTTGTTTAGAAGGAAGCAATAAGCAATGGGACGCTTTGCGCTGCGTACGAGAAACAAAAGTTTGTGTGAACCAGACTGCAATGTTATTGTACTCATACTCTGTCATAGATAGCCTTACTCACCTTCAATGTGTTTGAAGGAGGTGCCATTTCCATCCAAAATTATGTGGATAAACGTATAATATTATTAAATAATGGCTGAAACTAAAAAGAAACTTCAACAGCCGCTTCCAGCGTAATAGTAAAAATACAAAGTAAGTAAATGCATAGTTCCCTATAATTAGTACTCTGTACTGCTGTGAGGCAAATGCGAACGGGCACTGAGGTAAACACTTTATGGCGCTTATGCGAGGTGCTCTTTGAATAAATAATTCATAAGACGGAAAATGTATCCCATCAGTGGAATGCACGATAGACCATGATAGACCCTTACATCATACAAAAATTGTAATTCAACTTGATGCAGCCGCAATTTCAAGTTTTTATTAAGTTTTTTATATGAAACAGAAGCGGAAACCTGTGACTATCATTGCTAACCTGCAGGTTAAATAGACTGAATAGCGCCCTAGTTAACAGTTGTACTCAATTTCTCTTAAATATTGAATTTAGACTGCCCTCGCCACAGAAAACTGCTGGATAATGCGTGTTACCTCTTTCTTTACTATAAACACGAACAAAAAAAAAAAATATTTTTGTGGATTTATTATTTTAATGAAAGCCTCACCCAAAATAGACGAATAATTACGTCAGCTGGTGTTCTTATACCCGACAGACCACAAAAATAAACAAAAATTTACCTTCCAGCCTTCAGGGATTATTACTGACGACATCCTTGGCTGTTCTACGTTATCGGAGCCGTGTATTATAGCCTGTGTTGATCAAAAGGATTTCTTCGTAATGGCGGTGGCACACGCTAGTCAAAAGAACGAGTATCGTCATCTTTTCATGTTGAATTCTCGTAAACAGAGCTTTGAGATTGTCAAGAAATGGTGTGAAAATGTTAACCATCAGTGCAGTTTGCTCCCCACGTGCTGGTTTGTACATTTCGGACGTTTCATTATATATGAAGGGATTAATAGCTTCTTTGAAAGTGTGGCCGGTTTAAATGGGCACATCAACGCATTCGGATATAAGATGACGATACTCGTTCTTTTGACCAGCTGTCTCCTAAACTATTAATGGAGTCCAACCTGACAACAGGTTGCCGAATAATAAAATTCGAGGCAATGGATCCAATAAACTTGGTCGGAAGTCTTTTAGAGACGGCAAAAATATTTGTTCACAGATGCTAAACTCAATATACAATTCTTCAGCTTTTTGATACCGTTTTTCCAGCCAAAGCCTCTCTTTGCTACGTTTATTTATAGAAATAATCTACGATTATCTAATTTTTTTCCCTGTAGGTCCAAAAGAAGGATACTCTTGATTGAAATAATGAGAAGTAGGTATTTTAATTCATCGACTCGTTATACAAACAATTAGTTGTGTGCCTTTCTATATAATATATGTTATTTACGAGTATGATTTTACTTTAATTTGGATAAATTTCTTTTGGTCACGGCTCATCTACTGATCTAGAGCATTACCCATTGAAAAACTAAGGAAGCTTTATTGATAAACACGCATCAACTAAAAACACGAGCAGTTATGTTCTTAAACAGGTGCATATCTTACTTTTCTGTGCAGCCAAAACCATTTGACTTCGAGCTCCCAACCATTACTCTACTGACTAACAAAGGCAGCAAACCAAATCTCAATTCAATCACCCCAGCAACATTCGCACCCCCAGTCACCAAGCCCAGCTGGGACTGGAGCCTCTTCGGGTTCGGCCAAGCCAAACCTGCCTTGGCTCAGAAGCTCGGCACGGCTGGATCAGGGACGAAACAAACGCTGACGGGCGTCAACAAGCTTGCCAGTCTCACCAATATCCTACCAACGTTACCTACGTTCAGTAAACCTGTTACAATCGCCCCAGCAATCCAGCCTGTTGGGACCGGCCTTACCACCAGTCTATTAGACAACGTGTTCTTTACGAAACCTAGCTTTTCTTCGTCTGGCCTCTTCCCTTTAAACATCCCTAAACCATCCCTGCCTTCCTTTTCTCTGCCAAACTTCGGTTTGCCTCTCACGACTAAAAAAGAGATACCATCGGGCGTTCCCGTCCCGAAGACGCAGATGCTGGTCATCAAATATCCTGATGTCGTTCGCTTCTTTAGGAGTGGATTCGATTCTGTAAGTACCTACGAAAACGTGCATGGCATTTTGCTGCTCACAAAAATTTATTAGTCTTTAATATTTATCAGGTTTTAGTCCCTATACGCACACCTGGAGTTATCCAGAAGAGAAGCACGCAGTTTCCCGCGTATTTAAAGTTAGATAAATATAAATACATAAGGGGTCTGTATGGATACGAACCCAGAGACGATCACAACACGATCACAAAGCCAACGCTGAGAATGCATAAAAGGCTGGCCAGCAGAACACCTATAGTAGCTACTGCAGCGTTGCCAGCTCCACTGCAGCTGAGATTTAAGTTGTGGCGCTTATATCCAGTTACGGTGACAGCTTGCAGCTTCCAAATATTCCTTACTGAAGATATAAAATTTTTAGCTTCTACTCACACCTGAAGTATTTAATAATTGTTAAACAAATAGATTTTTTACAACATCGCTTACCCTCTAAATATGTATTTCGTTCTGGCACATATTTTAACTGACAAATAACAAAGCTAATTCATACATTAACTCATGATGAAGGTTTTTCAGCACAGTACAACCGGCACCCTTCATTCACACCGCTGATCTACGGACCTAATTCCTTCAAGCGTGACAGACAATGACAATGATTCATAAATGTCTGTTAAGCATGCATTTGATAGCTAGCAAATTTTTTGAAGGTCAATATGTCTGCTATCCCGTAACCATCAACGAGCATATTAGGAGCAACTGAAACTTCTGTTTCATGCAGGAAGAGCACTGTTTGCAGTGTCTTATGCCGGTGCTACACTCTACAATTGAAGGCTCAACTTTTGAACGCACGCTCTCCCGTGTGCACAGTGTAAGTCGGGATCCAAACCCCCCCTGGAAAGTACTGAAGTTGAATGAGGCACGAGATAAGGTGTGGTTGTCTAGTGTAGTCCGGAATTACAGGGTCAAATACTGTGACCTAAAGTCTAAACTACAGTCTTTGAAAATATTTTAACTCTGGTGTTTTTATTGGCAGATATCTTCACCTCTGAGTTCTGTATTCTCGGGACTCAGCTCAGGATTCAGTTCCGGATTCAGCACCTTATCTACCCTGTTCAGCAACACCGTCTCGCCCACCCTAGGCAACACCGTCTTGCCCACCCCAGGAGGCAACAAAGTCACGCTCACCTTTGGCAAGGAAAACCTCGTCTAGACACAACCTAACTTAACCGAAACGTTTTTCACGTTCGAGCCAGATGCATATAGGGATTTGTCATAAGTAATTTAGATCCACCGTAAAATGTTCGATGCAGAACAATCTCATTTAGACATGACAGACACTAAGCAGAATATTTCTTTGTTCAGGTACTGACCATCGGTCTCAGACATATGATGGAGAAGAGCTTCGTTTTAACATGACCTTATTTTTAGCTCTTAGCAAGTAATCAATGGTAATTTTTCAGTCATGATTTAGGCCAGTCACAGAAACATAGTACCGCAAATTTTCACATAGATTTTACTGATATAATTATATCGTTTCATCTCATATCAACGATAATTTTTGGTCATGAAATGACTCATCTGTTACCATCGTAGAATTAATGGTTATAAGGTAGTAACCTCTGATTTTTTTGCAAAAGAATAGTTTACCAATTTTTGAATAGCTTGATTGCTGAATGGTTAAGCGGAGTAGGTATACGAATCATAATATCCAAGGACATAGGAAACTTACTTGCAGAGCTCAACTGAGAGGTAACTCTAAAAACAGCGATAAGGATGGAAGAAAAGTCTGATGTTCACAATCTATTAACTTTAATGCTATGCCTCTGCGACCTCCTCATATTTAACTTATTTCTAAAGTGCTGACTGGTTCCGTACAATGGACTCGATACATACAGCAGCAACCACCTGACGAGAGCCGCTAATTTCCAATATTTGCCTGCGATTTTTTGTGCTCTCATGGAAGAAAATAAATTCCTTATTTTGTTATTAAAACGTCGAGCCTACGCCCAACCACTTTCCTAAACACTTTTGCCTTAGTAAAAGAAGGTGATCAGTTAGGTGCCTTGTTTCGCTTCACAGAAATCATAGCCAAAGAGTTAAATCATCTTTCAACCGGCACAGGTTATGTTCACTGAGCAAGATTTTCCTTTGTACTACAGAAGTCATATTTATTAACTAGCCGGTTCATTTAGTTATCACGGATCGTTTTTCATGAGCAGCATCTCCTTTTGAGCCATACCGTCCATACTTATTTGGGAATGTCTTTGCGCGCAGCCCACGGATAACTCTCGTCTCTTGTAGGTGATAAGAAGTAGCTATTAAAATAAATTAATTATAATCTGTTTATACGTTGTGACAAAGTACAAAGACGACATAGGCTACTAGACTAATTGACTTATATCCTGTACACCGATACTTTCACAAACATGACACAAACATTAGACTGATAGATGTACATGACGAACGTTGATAATTTCACAACGACGCAATTATGATAACTGGACGATAATCCTCCACTACAGACAAACTTACTTGTGGACAGACTAATTATTGAATTGGTGTTCTTACGGTAACATCGACTTGACAAACTTTCCAAAGACAAGAAAATGCTCTTTTTTTATTTATGAGTGACTGTCAGTAACACTTTAAAGATACAGTAAACCCTCCGCACAACGCCACCTCGGGAGAAATCCCCTCTGGCACACCGCACTTATTACAGACTAGCGCAAACAAAGAAGTCACATATGCCCCCTTTTGTTTTGTGATGCAATAACATGTCCGTTGTGCTGAAGAAGTTTATTCAGCACAAAGGACTTTCATGGGCTTTGTCAGTAGTGCTGATGGCTTTTCTGTTGTTTTGGAGGGCAATGAGCACAACGGACTTTTCCGTTGCGCGGATGGGGCCTTTCGGACTAGAATGAAAAAGCTCGTTGTGTTGGGATGTCCATTGTGCGGAGGGTTTATTGTATATCCTGACACGGGTTGTTTTGACGTCACCAACTGACAAGCCGCTACAAAATTTTATTGGGAAGTAAAAATTTTATAATTATATACATTATTTTCACTGCGGTACCCACAAAATAATTTGCCAAAAATGTTGATATTTGGAATAATTTTGAATGTTTGATTGATCAGTCTAGTATTCATGTTGATTTTCATATGAAACGGCAAAAGATATGAATATTATTTGTTGCCTACTGCGTGGCTTATTATACACCTACACTCAAATACATATGTTATTGGAGTAAATAAGGCATTCCGAATTGTTATCGGCGTTATTGATTGACAGGCATATTGTACATGTAGTGGGACATTGGCCATTATAATTAGCATATATCTCATGACTGAAGTGCAAATATGAGGAAATAGCTGGTACAATATTCACATGACTTTAAAAGAAGACACTGACGGATAGATACAAAATTCGACGTTCATTTTAGCAGTGGGCAGATGTGTTGGAATTCTGTACCTTGACATATTTTGTAGACCTTGGCAGTCATGACTGACTGACAGATATGGAGTGTGACTGCAGGTCTCTGAGTGGACACATGCATTAAATTCTGACTTTGACTGCCGGGTTTGGCAGATGAGTGACGAGTTAAAGTCACCGGTAGTATTTAATGCTACTTGTCTGACAGACACAGTGCACCGTAAATTGACAGCCGTAGGGAATAATGTTGCATCTGACAGACTCACTAGTGGATTTTAACTAACAGGACTGGCAAAATACATGAAAACGACTCGAATTCGACTGCAATTTAGCTAACAGATGCTTTATGCATCAAATTTTACACTCTCGCTTGACAGACTTTTGAAGCGTGCAGCTCACTATAATTCCCTTACATGGTGGACTATATAGGAAGGACATGACAGATGTACAAGGACTCCACATACTTTTCACCCACGGCAGACGCTTTACCAGCAGACTTATTGACTGTGCAATATTTCGTATCTGACAGCCGTAGTAGGGTGATCAATACTAAATATGACAGACAATGATTGCTTCATATGACTAAGTCTCTAAGATTTTCTCTACTAGCAACGTCTTTAGAAGACAACATGACCTTTTTGACGACCATTTCATGTTATTTTCGCAATTCGTTTCCAGCGTTTTCGATAGCCGGGCAAAGCATTCGTGGGTTTTTAGTCTAATTTTTGACGTAGAAATATACTGTAAATCAGTAATATGAGATGGTTGCACTGGATATTGATGATGAAAGATGAGCAGTCAAGAACCACAATTCTATTCTACCCAACTCCCCATAGTTGCGTGCTCGCCCTATCTACCTCTCTTACTGGTGATTGCGATTTACTCTCTTCAATCGAGCTAATCTAGATAGGAAGGCTAGCTTAATTCTACGTTTCCGCAACCTCAATCCTGGTGGCAGTAGTGTATGATTATCTGATGAAACGCGATTCACACTCTCAAGGGTAGCATTTCAGGTAAGTTCCAGCTACTCGCATTAAATTTGCTCTGTTAAAGCTGGCGTACTGACCACACCCTATACGCCCTCGTCCTATTTCGTACAGCGCCATTGCTGAGAAGGTTTACTTTCAATTGAGTTGTTCAAGATGGAGTTACCCTACAATGGTGGTAAATGTAAACTTTATCCATGATTGCACGACATATAGGCACGACATATAGGCCTTAGCTGAGAACCTTAAAATCACACGGTGTAACGCGTCATAACTGACACTACTTTTATAGTTACATTATTACTCTCAATGTCATTGCCACGAACGTACCGTGACGGGATAGCTCAGGTGTTACAC
>LQNS02278094.1:60029426-60064871 GCA_001587735.2 Parhyale hawaiensis | reverse complement strand
ATACAAATCCCACAATTGGCGAAAACACACCAAACAATAGCTGAAAGTTAACTTGAAGCGTTGGTAGGCCTCTGGTGATGATAAAGAATTCTTGAAGATGCACATATTGAATTAACTTGCCATGGCTTCTGAAATATTATTGATGGCGATAGAGTTAATCAGCGGTGATGTTGATTGTCTCTTGTAAAGGGTTGTTAGTGACTAAAGATTTGACATCAAAGCTTGCCATGGTGAATCCATCAACGCAATGCATATGGGAAATTTCAGTTGCAAATGAAAAAGAATCATTCATAGTAAATTCATTACTTGTGATTGGAGTTACTGTATATGTAGGTGGAACCAAGAATTTGGCAATTTCATATCCGCAAGTTCCAATAGATGATAGAATTGGCCTTAATTATAGGGATGTCTTCCTTATAAAGTTTTAGAAGGCCGTAAAGAATTCCTGGTTTTGATTCTGACATGTAAAACCGAGACTACAGTTTTTTGTTGGTTATTCTATTATTCTTGAGTTTTGATAGAAATCTGTTAATTTTATCTTCTTCTCTGATATTGAATTTTAAACCAATCTTCATTGATTACGATAAATTTTGAGGCATCAGCCATGATTCTGTTGATTTTTGATTCGTAGTTAGTTTTACTCAATATAACTATTCCATTACCATTGTCCCGATGCAGAACGATAATTATTGCATCTTTACTTAATTATTTCACTGTTCTAATGAATTCCTTATTGATTTTCTGCCGAAAGGGGTTGAAACTATAGAAGCTGTTCAATGCAAGGTGCTTAAGACTGCTGCGAATCTGTTGCGTTCCTTTCACATTGGCGCAGAAGTTGTGTTCTTTGTTAAGTTCACGAAATAATTTTCGAAAGATAGCGAATACTGAAGGTAGTTTACCTTCTTTTGTTAGAGTACGACTTGAATAGTTGAAGATTATATTATCTGGGTCCAAATGTTCCACTTGATCTTCGTTTTCTTTTATTACGTTGATTTTCTTGCTATAACTTAATTAAGTAATTTACGTAGGTGATAGAAATTCAACCACGAAGTTAGGGATTGCAAGTGAGAAAAGACGATGTTCTTTTTCAATTTCAAATGTTTGAGATGCGTTTTCTTGTCTTCAATTCATTTTGTATTAGTTTTCACTGGAATTCTGAATGAGTTGAGAAGCAATAGCAAAATTTTTGATAATTTCCTTGATACTGGCCGTCAAATAGCTAATGAGGACTTTAGAATTTATCGTCTTGTCACCAATTTCACTTGAATTTTCATTCATGAGCAATCCCCGAGCCTAAATCATCATGTCTCTTTCTCTAAAATTTTTATTTTAAACTGATAGATCTGAAAGGATAATATTCTTTGGTATTTAGGATACTTTGAAGATAGTCTTTGTTGCAAGAAATTTCAAAATATCCTAATCGGTTCCTGAATATGATTCAAGATGAATCGAAAGCTCGATATCACAAGAATAAATTGCCGGTAATATAATCAAAATGTCCTTAATTGCTGCTCCTGTCATAAGGGACATCAATAACAAAAATAAACCCAATTTATCTTGGCTTACCGCGTTAAAAAATCAACAAAAATAATTTGGACAGTCCACTAAATTCTTCTTGAACAAAGGAAGAGACGTGCCATTGTAGTTTTTATAAGTTTTCGGAGAAAACTTGTTTGAAAGTGAAGAAGTACAGTATAAGTAAATGAATGTCTTCACTCGAATAGGAAAATAGGAGTTCTCTTTTTCCCTTTTGTCTTTCTTTCAGTGTCCTTTTTCTTTCTTTCCACTTGATTTTTCCCTTTTTGTACTTTCTTTTTTGTCTGTACTTTTTCATTCTGTCGCTACTGTGAGTATAGGTCAAGGAACTTCTAATGGGAGGAGCAAGCCCAAACACTCTCTGGGCGAGTAAACACGTGGCTTTGTCGCGTGACCGAAGCTGGTGTTTGGAGTCCTTGAATGGGCTGAACTGCTCTCATGCAGTAAGACAGAGGCAGTGGTCAGCACATATAATTAAGGAAGATACAGACAGGCAGTTCTTCCAAGTTTTTGCAAGAAAATCGTGACTGAAGATTTATGTCCCAGTGCTCACCTTTTTACTTTCATCATAAGATCTTATACAGAATACAAGTTTCCTTTACATACTTCCATCCGCTCGGAATTTCATAGATGGTTAATGGCTATGAAAATTTGAGCTCAGGACTCCTTCCTATACAGGCTGCGTGAGGCAATATACCGCTCTCCGATTGGAGATGCCACTCAGCCAGTTCAGGGGGAAAGTTTTCTCGAAACGCTGCCGTAGGGTAATTAAATAGAGAGGGTGCGCTGCTCTCTATCAGAACCTCCTTTGCATAGGTATTTTCATGCCATTTTAACTAATTATCCAATGCAACCTGGTGTTTTTCTATCTGAAATTCTAGCGTCACGCTTTAACATAACAGATAGGCGGAAATTAGCCCAGGTTGGAGGCTCTGATCGTCCTCTTTAGTTCCATTGAAAACTGTTAGGTATAAAATAGGCCGGGTTGCAGAAGATTACAAACGTAGCTTAATCAGGAACTGTTGAAATTCATACAATGAAGACGTCGCAGGATTAGTCTGATTTGTACCAGTATTACCTTCTCCATATATCGAATCTATGACAACGTATCGGGCGACCTTATGTCTGCATGCACTTCTTGAATTGCCGAAGTTGAAATCGCAGCGCTGGAGATATCTGAAGCTTCCATTGGCACTCTCATGCTTCTTGATTCGTAGTTTCTTCCCACAGATGATTTCGTTGCTTCAGCTAATCTCCCAAATTTAATTCAATGGTGATGAAACAGCTTTCGCTGAGCAAAAATAACTGGACCTGCATAGGCTAGTCGAATCTGAGCTATTACTTTGAGCGTTGCTGATCGGGCTGCAATAAGCCATGTATTTTCTCCATTTCAGAGAGGGAAAAAAGTATTGATACTGAGCAACTGTGAAGCCGTAAGCGCTCATCTCAGGGTGCTTAGGTTAGCAGTTGTAATAACGAATGTGTGATCAATGAAGAAGGTCATCACAAATTCTTCACTGTCATTTTATGACAGGGCGGGCCCTCCCTCGAGTGTTAATATATTTAAAAACAGCGAACAGCCGATATTTTCGTACTTCTATGAATTTTTAAAAATCATTCGGATACAGTACTTCTTGAACGTCCCGTTAGATTTAAAAAACTCGTTAGCCCTTTCTGAAATGTGGCTATCCTGTTATTGTAGGAGTTCAAGGACTTCTTGAATAATGTGCTTTGAACCGTTGTAAAGATGTCATCGATTAATATGAAGTCGCGCCCAGTGTGAATAACTTGTCGGGACCTCTAGAGAGAAGCGTTGGCTTCGCAGCTTTCAATCGTACTGCGTGTATTAGCTTCGCCCCAAATGTCCCTGAGCCTAAACTCCATTTTACCAAGCAGGATTGAGATTTACGCAGGTGGTCATGACAAATTTTTTATTTGAAAGACAATGTGTACAAGGTGACGGTCATTTTAATTTTTATTCACCATTTCATACACTAACCAAAAAATCACTAGTGTAGGTCTCTCAGCATTTGTTGTTCTAATCACCAGACTGAAAACTTTAGAAGGATGATTTATATCCTATTTTGTGCAGCAAAGCTATGTAAAGCTGGCTGTATTGCTCTAACAAAGTTGGCATAAAAACACTAAGCAAAACTGTTTTAGCACCAACGAACTTTTGAACGGCAGTACTATGTGGTCGCAGCACACTGTGTCATGTGTAGTGTGCAAAACAAAATACTTGAGACTGATATGTCGAACGTCACTACTACTTCGGATTGAAGAAATAAAGAGGCAAAAACGAGTTTTAATTTCTTTGGTAGGTTGAAAATTACTCTTTATTTGTGGAACGAGGAATCACCTCTGACGAGACTAGGGACGTTTGAAATGGCCTGGAAACGACGCAGGAAAAACTGTGCATCCCATCTAAAAGGTAAGCCAGCTTTGTTGCCAGATCTAACGCACCTCTGCCATTCTCATTACATCATTTACGCATCTCATGCACACACAGTATCAAAATGTAAAGCAACATCATTAGGATAAGAAAACCATTGAATTGATATTTCATAGTTTTAGCAATGAACAGTATATGCGTATGTATACAGAATGACATAATTTTACATTTCAGGGAACGGTGATGGTGAGTGGGTTGTCTTTATACAACTACAGTAGGTACTACGGTACTATGCTGCAAAGCTACCACTATCGACGTAACTGGTCTGAGCTCACAGTATTACTCGCAAGATAGACTTTTTACAAAGTATTATCGGAGGCTTGGATGTCATACTCAATTTCCTCATTCATAGAGAGTGAATGGAAAGCACTCTCTCTCCGTAGCCAAAATATCACAGACTTAAATTCCGACTGTGCTTTGCCGAACTAATTCGAATCAGTCTGGTGCAGATTTATCCCAGCAACGCTCAGGCTACGGAAAGTTAAATAAAATTCATCAATATTTTACATTTGAGCTAAAACTACTACATCAATGGAGCCTTCATTATCAGCGAGATAATATGAAATGATGACACATTCGCATTTGTTTTTGCCAATACATTGATGCAGCTTATAATATTTCCCCACGAAAGAACAACAGAACTGGCCATTTTATACGATAAAATACGAAAATGACGTGATCTTATTTCGCGCTGTATATTTACGATCGAAAGGCGCTTATAAATGAGTCAAGCGGTTGGGGCTGTCAAAGAACAATCCGCACTTGATTTTTAAAATAGGTCAAGTGGAATTCGCATAATCACAGACTATTCACTACACTATAAATACTTGACGAAACACGCAATTTGTGAAGTAGATCTCATGGCTCATGACGAAACTTAAAAAACAAAAAGTTTTCTATAGAAAGAAGCCAAACAGAATGTCGATGCAAGGAACGTCTTCATCAGCAAGAAATACAAAAAGTAAATACAGGACAGCGGGACAGCGATGAGAGATAATTATAGAAGTTGAGGATATTTAAATTAGAAAAAATTTATCAAAACTCTTATGCCTTTTACCAATAACACGCAGATGAATACCTATGTGTTTCTTGTATTTCTTGCGTGACCTTGAACAGTCTTGTTTTTTTGATGGAACTATGTCAATTAGAGAAGATTTTATCCAAGTTCTTCGACTAGTCATGGGCCTGTTTGGTAGAAGTGGGTCGAGAGTCTCGCGTAGTCTATGGTATCGTTTATTTAGCATGGTATCGTTTATTTAGCATATCTGCATCCAGACGACCGAGATTTTTTCTTTACAAACTACAAGTTCTACTCGTAGATACTCACAAATTAAAATGCATATTACGACAAAATAAAGAAAAAGACTACCTACGTACAGATATGCAACTTCTACACAAGCAGTATATATCGTATTCCGTTATAAACTACAGCACTCTGAGGGCGCAAACCTGGGCCAAGCTAGGTAATGTTAACGAAAAATTCCTATTGGTCCTGAAACGAGTATTTCCTTTTTATTATCACCAAAATTGGGTCAGTTGCACCTCTTAACATTAATAATAGCTCCATTAACTTTCTTTTTTGATTATCCGTTGGTTACTTGTTGGGTCTTGTTCTGACAAACACTGAAGCAAATATACAGTTGAACACACCAACGAACAAACTGATTATCACCAAAAGTTGGTCACATGTGCGTTTTAACGTATCTAAGAATTCCAGCAAATTTCATGACGACCTGTCCGCAACTTCTTGAGTGATGTTCTGACAAGCAGAAAAGAAACATAAAGACAAATAGACAAATTATGCCACCGAGGAAAAAAGGCCAAAGAACAAACGGTTAAGCGGATCTTTACCGAAAGATAATCATTTGTTCCTCTTAACATACCGAACAATCCCTGCACGTTTTTTGAATATCCGTTCATATCTTCCTGAGTTATCTTGGTCACCTACAGACAGACAGATGGATGGACAGACAAACTAACTCGACAAAAACACAACCTTCATGAATGAGGTAACAAATCCTGCAAAGTTTATAAAGGTCTGTCTGTAAGTTTTGATTTATGTTACCAAGAAAAAGTAGCTGATAAACATTGGGCGGACAGATCTTCACAAAAGTTAACCAACTGTTCCTACTAACATACTAATGGTCTTTGTAAATTTCATAAAAATCTATCCATAGCTTACTGAGTTATCTTGGTGACAGACAAAGGGACAACCCGACAAAAACATAACCTCCATGGCTGAGGTAATTATTGCGAACACGATGATAGAATACAGATAAGAAGCTTATCTACATGACACTTTAACACGCTTATGCTGCCTAATGAGTTATTAATTTATATACAAGTAAAGTAATCAGGTAATATATGTGCAGCTTATATGCAGAATATCATTAAGGTAACACGCAACGTTAACATACATTGATACCAGAATATATTTCTATCACTAGAAGCATAAAGTTGTCTAACAACACAGAAACACAATGAGGTAATCTATAGGACTATATTGTCACATATTATCAAACTTAGCAATACTTTTGTGAAAAAGAAGTACTGTATACCCCACTGAGCTATTACAATGAAACTAAAGCGTTGAGCATCATTAATAACTTTCTTCTCGGAAGCTTAGAACAATTCGTCAGAAACTCAAATGAAAATGATGGTAGCACTTTAAAACTGGCTATTAAAAACTCTAATTTTCCAGAGTAAGAAAAAATACTTGTGTTTTGAGCATCAGAAATTAATGATTGCGTCATGAGATACAGCCTGTAGTGAAATGGTTTAGACATGTTTTGTGGGCTTTAGTGTCAGAAGTTTTCTACTGTTTGGAAGTTATTGCTTCCAAATTAACAAGGATTAAATTTATCTCTATTCATGTCGTAGGTAAATATTTATATATATAGCAAACGGTATACCTTTCTGTGAAGGGTTTCTCATATATAGTACTTACTTGGTGGGATCATTATTACCGGAGAGGCAAGATTAAATCATGCAGTGAAGTACAGTATATTGTTAAATTCCATGCCTTCGTGGTATTCAATGTTGTCCTCTAGGGAAGTGCAACACTGCAACCACAAAAGTCCAGTAACTCCTAGGCAATGCATGACATGCTAACCAGACCAGCAGACACAGATGTTTCCGACAGCCCGGAGTATTCATAATTTATAGTGGCATCTTTCCCTACAGTGGCAGATGACTAGTTTTTGTTTAAGGCCTTTCAAATCTAACAAAATTGGCCGTGTACTGAACAAAGTTATGATATACTGCACGTTGTAAAAGTGACAAAAAATTCATGTTTGCCAAAGACTACATGAATTTACTACTAAATCGCTAGATTTATTCTTACATGACTGTGACCAAGGAGCTACGAAGCTTGACTGTCACAATCGATCTTTACCAAAGGCTATGCATTGATTGATGACAGTATTCTTTACAAGCATGTCTGTGTCGATTTTGTAACCGGGACAACTGCTGTGCTCTTTTTCGGAGACTGCAATGCTGAAGCCACATTGCTGAAGCTATTACATTAAACAAATGACTATTGCTCTACAAGTCGCTTCTACTAAAGAGAAAGGTTAAGTGGTGCTTTAAAGGTGAATTGATATAAATAGACAACCACGTACAGCAAACCTCTGAGACAGCACATTAGCAATTATATCTACAGACACAACGACATACGTTACTGTAATTATAATATTAAGGCTCAGAGGCCAAGCTTCAGTAAATTATCTTTCGTCTAACAGCGTCCTCATGTTCCTCTCCACGACCCGGTTCATCACTTCCACTGTCCGGTTTGAAGCCGATCCAAGATCAGTTATTGTATCACTGAAGAGGCTTCTTACGGCTTGTCCCTGCTTCAAAATACCGCCTATCAAATTTTCATTTAGTCCTCGTACGAACTGTCCCACTGTACGGGCCGTTCCAAATGCTGTTTGAATTGTGTCTTGCATTACATTACTCACGTACGAACTCATATTTTCGAGAGCATTTCCAAGCAAACCTACCAAAGCGTCACGAGTCTGTAGGGCACCTCTGTAACTTCTAGCGGTTATTTCGGAAACGCGATCACTAGCCTCCTCTACGCCTTGGAGAAGGGTGTCTGCTGTGTCTTCTGCGAGGTACGTCATCTCCTTCCTGACACGGGAGGCTCCACTCTCAACTTCTTCTCTTAGTCTTTGTAGAACAGGATTAATTGGAGTATCTTCAAACAGATCGGAAACTCTGAGTAAAGAACTACTACTGCTGCTGGTGCTGGTGGTGCCGTCGCCATCCATGCGCTCTCGCCGAGGGACCAAATAGGAACTTCTGGCAGGTTCGTAGCTTGGCATTACGACAGTTTTCGGCTTGTTGTTAATCCGTGCGTCTAACAAGTTAAGCTCTTCTATCAACGAAGTGTTTCCGTTGTTTATTTCTCTTTTTAATTCGTCAAGTCGAGCGTTGACTCTAGTAATGACGTCCTGTAATACAGGAATCAAAGAGTCTGTGGAGCTGGAAGGTATTGCAGGCTGGGTTGAAACTGGTACAACCGCAGGAGTTGCGGTTGCAGACTCCATAATAATGTCTATTAACTGCCGTTTTTCTGTGGTCGTGGCAGATTGCATAATAATATCAATCAACTGAGGTTTCTTAGTAACAGTCACCGGCTGTTGGAAAAAATTTTGCGTTGTCGTACTGGGGGTTTCCTCTGTTGCCCTCTGCATGATAAGATCTATTAAATGAGGTTTTCGGGTTGAAGTCAACGGATGTTCGGTTGTACTTGAAGGGTGTTCCGTCGCTTTTAGCATTATTAGGTCGATAAGATCAGTGGTACGTTTTTCAGACGCAGATGGACTTTTTGTCGTGGTGCGCGGTGCTTCGGTTGTTGTCGTCGTCGTCGTTGTCGATGAAGTGGTAAAAGCTCCCAGGAGAATGTCTAACAACCGTCTTCTCCGCGTAGTCGATGTCGTTTTGATAGTTGTGGGAGGTGGAAGTGTCGTTCTTCCACTACCTTTTCTGTTGGGATCCCTTATTTTATTCTCTTCCGCCACATTGATTATGCTTGGCTTTGGGGTAGTGTTCAAATCAATTTTGGCATTGGGATTAACAGCAAGGGCGGTTAGCTCCTCTTTATTGTCAGGTTTCTTTCCTTCTGTTGGCGTGAAAACAGCAGGCACCACTATCTTTCGTCCCTGCTTATCTACAAGAGTTACAGCTACGGGGATTTCATTGGGTTTCAGTCTGAGCTTTTGCCCTTTGAATCCTGTATTATTTAGGTAAAGGAATTGTTTCTTTGGTTTAGTAACAGGAGGAGGAATCGTATTCTGTACACTGGATTGAATGGCCTTGGGCTGTGAATCTTTCCGTGGGTCTTCCGAGGCCACGTTAGGAATACGAGATGTTATGAAATGCGTTCCACTGGGAGTAATCATGGTAGTCGTTGTCTGTGGAGTAGAAGTTGCGGTAAAAGCTTCAATAGTGTCGTAAGTATGACCGCTTATCACAGTTGCTTCTGCTTCTGTGTTCGAATGAGTCACTGGCGGTTTTGATAAAATAAACTCTGTTGTTCCGCGAGTTCGAGGGGCTTCTGAAGTAGCAAAAGTTTCCTCGTACCTCATCTCATGATGAGGACTCTGTTCCTTAATTTTAAGCGAGGCATCGTATTCAAGAACTTGAAGATCCCTTTCTGAAGGGTCTTGAGTAGGTTGTGGCTGAACGGTCTTCACAGTTGTAGAGGTCGCATGTTGATCTAAAGATGTCTGATTTTCTTCTTTGTAATATAAAGAATTATTAGCCAATGGATGGTAAACATCCTGTGTGTTGTTCAGTGGAATTTGTACTACGTCCTCACTGAATATATTGCGGTCAGGCAAGGGAATGCCGCCAACTGTACTTGAAGCGCTCATAGGCAAACTGCTTCCTGAGTCCGTGACGCTCTTGCTCTCAGAAATGATATTGAAGTTTCGTGAGTCGGCTGCGTTCTTTCTATCCTGAGCTGCTGCGGAGCTACCTCTTGGATAGAAATTATCTCTATGTTCAGTAGTGACATTTCGTTTATCCTGGAAAGCAAAATTGCCTTTTCGTGAGTTGGCTGAGCTGTTTCTATCCTGAGTAGCAGTGAAGTTATCTCTATGTTCAGTAGTGACATTGCGACTATCCTGCAAAGCAACATTGCCTTTTCGTGAGTTGGTTGCGTTGTTTCTGTCGTCAGTAGCCGTGGAGTTTTCTCTTGGATGGAAATTATTTGTTCGTTCAGTAGTGACATTGCGTTTACCCTGGAATGCAAAAATGCCTTTTCGTGAGTTGGTGGCATCGTTTCTATCCTCAGTAGCTGTAAGGTTTCCTCTTGCTAGGATATTATCTCTACGTTCAGTGGTGACATTGCGTCTATCCTGGAGAGTAAAATTGCCTTTGCGTGAGTTGGCTGGGTGGTTTCGGTCGTCAGTAGCTGTGGGGTTTCCTCTTGGATGGAAATTATCGTTACGTTCAGTAGGAACATTGCGTCTATCCTGGAAAGCAAAATTTCCGTATCGTGAGTTGGTTATGTTGCTTCTGTCCCGAGTAGCTGTAAAGTTTCCTCTTGGATAGAAGTTGTCTCTACGGCCAGTGGTGACATTGCGTCTGGCCTGGGAAGCAAAATTGCTTCTCTCTTGAGCAGTGCTGCCGCTTCCTCCAGGAACACGTCTTTCGCCCTCGTAAGCGACATTGCTGCCCCATTGAGACTGAGCGCTAGATCCGACACCGAATCCGAAATTGTCGCTGCCTTTACGAGACTCTGAAATATTTGGCTTTATGGCCATATTTGACGTAAACGCTCTATTTGCACTCGTACTGTAGTTGCTTGAACTGTAGCCTCTCTCTCGCCTAACAAATGAATTTACATCTTGAGTGGCCCACTCTCTGTCTCTTGGCATCGCGTGAGATTGTGAGAGAATCGACATGCGGGCTTCTGTATTACGCGGATCGGTTGTGTGATTCAGATGATTTATAGTTCTACTTGGAGGTGTCTGGGAAGTGCGTTTTACAGACGTGGCGTCAGTAAATGGATTACCTCCGTATAATCGAGTATTATTGGCTTGTTCTACACCTTGGTTTCTCCCACCAAGGCCACCGCTTGTTGCCGACGCAGAAGAATACGCTGTTCGCTGACTGGAGTTCCTCAAGTTATGCGCAGTATGGGGCATCGGAGTACGGTCCACAGTAATATTTTTTCGCGACAGAATGTTTGAGATAGACCGAGCAGCTGCAAAATTTCGAGCTCGAATGGCTTGATAGTAACGCTGGAATAACTCATCTTTCCATTCCTGATGTTTTATTAGCAGCGTTCGGTTTTGTCCATCTGCTCCCGTTGTTTCATTTGAAAGCAAGCCACTCTTGCCAAAGGTAGAAGCAGCAGTATTTCTCGGAGCCTTTTCGGTTACTTCTTCTTGGGAAGGATTCATCAGAAAGTAGTTATGCACCAAAGCACCGTTTGCGGGATTACCATTCATAATAGACTTGGATCGGGGATTTCCTCGACTTGTCGGTACTGGAGGATAAGCCTGTGCTGTATTTTTCACAGATGCGCTACTCATAAACGCAAAGTTTCGTCCACTTTCTTGATTATCGCCAGGCGCAAATGCATCCGCTCCCGCAGCTATTTGGTGATACTGAGGATGAGGCTTGACCACCGATACAGGCCTTTCCGACAAGCGCATTTGGGAACCAGCACGAACGGGATTGGCTCTCGGAGAAGGCATTCTTGGATGTCCCAATCCCCCTGCACCATTCTGAGGTACGGAATGCAGCGAAGGAGCGGGAGTACGGCGATTAAAGTTGGCACGACGGGGGTTCGGAAACAGCGGTCTTGCCGCATGATGGGCTCGGCTGCGACCGGTCGGGCTGTTATTTACAGGAACCTGACGGTTTGCTGGATTCCGTAAACTTTTTCCGACATTACTGGAAGCATTTTCTTCGCTATCAGTTGACTTTCCTGCTGGCTTGGAACCAGAGTTTCCACCACGTTGTCGTTGTGGAACGTCATAACCGGGGTCGATAACAGGGGGAGGCGCAGGAGCATTAGATCCTGTACCCGTACCTGCCCGCGGGTCAGCCAGCTGGAGAGCCGAGGCGGTGCCGAGCAGCGTCAGGGCGGCCGTGAAGATGATAACCTTCATCTTCCCTCACTGCACAGGAAAGGTGAAAATTTTCTAGGTTACTGCGAGAGAAAAGGAATGGAAAAGTTAAGAGAAGAGCAGTGAAGTGACTATAAAGCATCCTGTCATTGCAGTGCACACTCAGCAAAACTTATTATGATGTTTTGATCACAAGAGAAAAAATGGTTCCAATACTAGAAAGGCAGAGAAATTGAAAAGCTGGTTCCTTGATTAAACACATAGATAAAATGAGAAGTTGGTAGAAATACTGAGAAAATGAAAAACTGGTTCGTATACTAAAAATACGGTAAAATGGGTTCTGACGCTAGGAACAGAGAAATGTGAAGTCACAACAAATAATAATGTAAATGCCGCCGTCTTGATCACAGAACGGAATAACTTTCAACTACAGAGCACAATCTCTAGTCAAATAAATTAACATTATTATATTGATAATAATTGTTAGCATCAAGAGCTAATTTTTAAAACCCGTTCAAATACGAAAAGATAATCTAGAACTGTCTATTAGCTTGTTTAAATTGACACTGGTATATTTGCTGCTCAGAAAAGTCACAACTACCAACTGAAATAGAAAATTATAACTGACATGCAAAATACTGCAAGCTAGAGTCTATCACTGCATGGATAAATAAAGTAAAAAGACACAGTCGAGCATGAAATTCCATAGTAACTGTTCCTTATTTCGCATGACTACTACATAACAGTGACAATTCCAGCATACACTTAGCATAACTACTGCAATACACTCATTTACAATGCCAGCACACATTCTTGCATGAAATGCCATTTTACCAAAAGTTATTTTTGGATACAAATGCATGCAATGACTAGAGCTGCTCTGCGAGAACGCAAACCTCCGCCATACAACGCAATGTTAGTAGTCAGAAGGGTAGACTACCGACCAACACACAAACAGACTGGTCGGAATCACGAAAATTTTTTCATCTCTTCCTCGATCGTGACTTTCTTAACAGTTCCCATAAATTTCATTTATGACAATTCGCCCATAAGATATTGAGTTATGTTGGGCGTAGACAATAACAAACCCCAGTAGAAACTTTAACTCAACATCCTTGACGGAAGTGCTCAGAAGTGGCGCTCCATTTTTAATCTAATTGCACTCTGGAACAGGTAAGGTCAACAGCGGACTCGTGACAGAGCAATAAAAAAGGAAGATGAGCTCATAGACGAGCTGAAATGGCCTTTGACCTTCACGATCAAGCGACTATACCTTTAGATATGGCCGATAGTTCGGCAATTACGGGCTACATGCGGGAGAATATAGCGCATTGGGATCACTACAATATATAGTAGCGTTTCGGTATTGTAGCTATCAAGGTTTTCAAACTTACCTAAGTGAACAGAGTGAACTGTATAGGTGGAGACTTAAATGAAAATACATCCGGTTCTCGTCATATGTGAGTTCGTTACATGCGAATTCGATTATAAGCAAATAGAAAACTATGGCCACTGATTCTCTTTGTGCAAAAAAAAAAATTACTTTTATGCTATTTATGAATTATGGGGAAAATATGATTCGAGCAATGGCGACGTCGCCATAACACAGTATCTTGTTTCCTTGTATTGTGTTGTTTCATACGCACTATTGTAGTATTCAATTACTGCTGTGTTTTAGCTCTGCCTTTGGGCAGCATTTTTATGAAAAAGTGCCAGATGTAACATTGAAGGGGTAAAAAATGGGTCATAGAAGGTAATCTTGTTTATGTACCTAATGTGAAAACATTCGATTGTATACGAATTGACCATATATAAGCGAGCATATAACGAAAACGAAGCATATTATCAGAGCAGCTCTGTTTTTATTATTATTTACCTGTGCACAATAACACTGACGCTATCTTGTATAAAACATAACTGTATAAAATGCAAGAAATGGCTCACCTAACTGTATGTATAACTGTATTTCCTGTGCACAATAACACTGACTCTATCTTGTATAAAACATAACTGTATAAAATGCAGGAAATGGCTCACCTGCCTGTATCTCCGACTCCAGTAGGCTGCTCCTGCAACGACTTCTTACGGTTTCACCACCGGAAGCGGGAACATCCAGCCAGGATGAGGATGGATGAACTTTCTATTTTCAACACTTTCGCTTTCTTTTGCACTAATCGATACCAGAAACAGCTAATATACCAAGAGATAAAATCACACCAGAGGGCGCAGTCGACACGGAGCTGTTAGCGATACAGCGGCTGGGTTTCCAATGGCGCATCGTATCCTTCACAAGACTGGGCCTCTGCAAAAAAGGCCCTCCAAAATCTTGCATAAACCGGTAGCTGTGAACAAACTTAAGCACTAATCCAAAAAGGCATTTTGAAAAAAGATGCGCATACTTTTTCTGAAGTGAGCTGGGTACGTGATCTGTTGGCACGCACGGCAGCCTGTTTTTGTCCTGCTGGCGAGTATCTGTCACGCCCGCCAACAGGGCGGAGGACGTGCGGCCCTGCAGCCCTCGGCGGCTCCGGTCACTTCAAGGCCGTCCGACTTGTGGTGCTGCTGCTTCTGCTGGCTGCTCCCTGCGTTGCGTCGCTGCCACGCCACTTACCAGCGGCGGTGATTTTGGGAGTGATTGTAAGGTACCTTAGAGTTGGACGAAGCGTGTTAGGGTTAGGTCAGGAAGGTTTGGTTCGAGGAAGGTCAAACGGAGTACGTTTAAGAACTAGGCTGCAGTAGGAAGGCATACACTAGGTTCTGTTCAAGACCACCATGAATAACACCATAAAATCCACCTTTTCTCTAAGCTCGGTATTGCTCAGCGAAGGAGCGTTTTTCACTGACAGTTGGCATGTTAAGCTGTTCCGACGGCCAGCATAATATTTTAATATAAGTCGATTACTTGACACAAGAATGATATTATTATTGTGAAGCAATGATCGCAGCTGGGGCAGTTAGACCGACAGAAATTGAACTTACTGAACACCGTGTATGTTCTAAAAATAGGTATTTTCAATATGGCAATGCATGGTAACATTTAGGTATGAGGTAATTGCATCAATATTCCATAGTTAATTTTTAGAAATACAGTCCCTACAATATCCATCATACTGGTGGAGACTTGGGGTTCGCTGGCCCGATATAACTGTTTTATTGGCAATTTTAAGTGGACGGATACTTAGTTATTTTACTACAAAAAAGTTGAAAAAGAATTAGACATGAAGCAGTACTACGATGATACAGCTCACTGCATAGGACCGCAGGCATTCCAGCCATGCTCCTATTACAACGAGACTGTGAATGTCTGGCTATGCGCAACTTCTCGCCAGATGCCACATCCCGCTGTTTCGCAGGACTTGAGCAGACATGTAAACGTCACCTAATAGTTTATGGGAAATTAAGTGAGTGATGAATTCCAAACTTATAGCGTGCCCATGGGCTCAAAAGCTTATACAAAGAGAATTGTCGAGTATCAGGTCAGTGAGTTCGGAAATAAGAGTCAAATATTTTTTTGTACATAGACGCCGTGCTTATCTATAGTGCTCGTACACAGGTACGGAATTCATAGGGCTCTTCTAGACCCGCGTTCATTTGCTACACTCACGCACTGCGCTCATTATAGCATAGAAATGCCTTTTGATTTATCCAAACCACAGACGACATCCTGGTGTTAGTGTTGTCTATATCGAAATATTTATCCACTGGCTGTCTTTTGCTGATGAGGAAATGAAACTTTTAGATAATTGCTGTTACTGCTGCAAATAAATTATTCAAGTGTCCTCGGGGTACGGCTACTCTCATAACATCAATTACTGCTAATCGCGTATTGCTATACGATAATTTTTTCAAAAGTTACTTCACTGACGAGGTCATTCCCGTATTGCACTCAATTAAAAGTGTAACAAAAGAAAACAGCTCGCAAACTCAATTAAAAAAAGAGCTCCATGTATAACATGTAGGATTCAGACAACAGGTTTGAGCTCTTTCTCCTGCAGAACCACAATCTCCTCGAGTAGATAACATATATGCTTTTAAACGAGTCAGCTTACCGTTCACATGCTACTCCGTACGTACGCCCCTACAGAGCGCGTTCTGTTGCATGCATACGCCTTTGTTGCCGTAACCGTTGCCATGGTAACCGAACAGGTGAGGTGCCGACCAGTGAATGCTTTTATTACCGTGAGGGTTGTGAGTGTTTGTATTCTCTTCACAATTACGGGAAAAACGCAAGCTTTATACCGTATTCGTATTCCAGTGTATTCTTGTACGTCTACAATGAATATTCATTGAAAATGCTGCATAAATATCGCTCCCAGAATAGCAAACACCAGATGAAAACCTTTAGCTGCGCATTTATGTCCTTATTTTTATGAATGTTATTCGGATTTCACCAATGGTATTAACCCGTAACTGAAAGAAACAATGGTACATGTTCATTTTCATGAAGTAAAGCTGGATATATAATTGCACCTCACATTATAAGTACATAGACGTTTACCTAGAATATAGGCGCCCTAGTTGCAAGGACACATGTATTCATGAAATACAGGTTCCAGTAACGGTACACTTGCAACCCGAGATCTATTCTCTACAAAGGTTGCACGTGCGTAGAACTAGTTGAGCCACACGTGATGAGTACGTGTCACGTGCACGTACCATAAAAAACTACCGCGGGTGCCGTGCGCTAAAGCGCGTACCTGCAGCGGCGTGCAACAACTCACGCGCGTGTGCGCGCCTTCACAGGGCCTTGGTGCGGCCTGTGGTACCGTGGTAGTCGAGAAGGACATGAATGAATATTGAGGAAAAAATTCGTTTCTGTTCAGATGCCTTGAACTGGATTTGGAGAGGCGTGGGATTTCGTCAGTTGGCTTTGTTCTTTTTATCAATTTTGACTTCTTTCTTAAACAAAAATGACAAGTGACGTTTTGTTTTGAGAGGTAAATCCGTGCGTCAGATGTACTTTAAATAACAAATAACAAAGTTTCCTCGTATGGCGTACTGTATTTTATATTCATAGCAGATTTATGTCTCAATTGTAGACAAAATAGTGGGATTTTATTTAGTGGTGTTTTGTTTTCAAAAGCAGCTCTATGTGGTAGGGCTATCTATGTCATTCATTTGGTACTTCTTATGTAAACCAGTGTTTTCCATTTGAATGCCTATCATTTTACTCAAAATAATCATCATTACTTCAGAAAGACATAATAAGCTAGTGAATTTAGTCAATTTTGCACTTGAGATCGATGTGATAAGTGTGAGTAAACATCTTTACGTGTGAAGTGAATTTGGCAAATTCCAGACGATCTCGCATACGATAAGCACACTAATGCGGCGGCTTTGCCCCCACACATGATGCACATTGGTGCATTGATAGCGTGACAAACGACGTTTCTTGGTCAGCAACTAAGAGCCGATTTGGGATATGTTGCAGACCTTCCGTAAGTGAAAGAACTAAAAATTGTGATTCTCTGAAAATAGCAAATGTTACGCTGAAGCTTATATTAACTACAATGGAGCGCACGAAGACGTCCGAAGAAGCCAATGAGAGGCTACAGACACCCAGCACACCGAGTGGAAGTGATGATGCCAATCCAGGGAGCGATTCCGACACGGCATCGGAACCCACGCTGCGGGGTACCACCTCGCCTCTTCAGCCCAAGTCCCGCACCCCAGACAACAAAAACTACACTTCCGAAAGGAATTCAAGTGAGAACAACGACAACAAAGATCGCAGGGATTCCACGAATGATGACGCAGATTGTGTTTTTGTCACCATGGACACCAAGAAGAAAAAAGAGAGCAAAGTTAAAGAAGAAGCGGGAAGTGTGAGGCACCTAAAGGACTTGCTAACCCGACTGTCACCAATGATTAGCATGTCTGGGACTAGTGAGAACACGGCAGAAATGTTAATGTTTCTGTCAGACACTGATCCCAATTTCCACACTCTCCAGCTGGTGAAGGCCATGCGTGCTGCTGCCCGAGCAACAGTCGGCGATGCCGTAGAGGAACTGGTCCAAGATTACCTAGACACTGCTGGGAACCAAATAAAGCAGGAAAATCCAGTAGTGGCGGTATTGAACAATCTGTTTCAGCATGAAGAATTTCTTGAATACATGGAGAAATTCCAAAACACTCTCCTCAATTCGTCTGATTATCTGCATCAGCATTTTGATGGTGAGATGGTTTCTGTCATGCAAGACTTTTACAATGTATCTCATATCAATAGAGAAAAGGGCTTGGAGTCTGCTAGCAATGCTTCGTCTCTGAACTCCTCTTTAAATCAATCTGGTTTCTTATTCTTATCATCGAAACAGTACGACTCAGTTGCTGCTACCCTCGTGAATAAGCAACTTATGTCCAAGTGGAGCGAATGTCTTAATCAACTGTTATCTGTAACACCAGGAGAGCCAGTGCTTCAGCAGTCGTGGTATGACATTAAGAAAGGTTTAAAAAATTGCCTAGTGCTGCCGATTCAGCTAGAACACCCAGAACAAAATGATATTTTTGAAAAATCATTAAAAATGCACTCGAAATTACTTGCATCACAAACTCAATTGGCCGTGACCGAAGCGTACCTCAATCTGGTAGAAGCTGCTTCGGAATTTTGGATGTCTAAAAAACTTTCAACATACCTGACATCGAAAAGCGGAGAAGAGCTTATCCAAAGTTCTTACGTGTATCTCACAGTAAAACTGCTTCTGAACTTCCAGTTGGATTTGCCTCTATTGTGGATACGCTATCCTCAACATGTGACGGTAATGCTCATCGAGCACTGGCTCGATTTCTTATCTTGGAAGGCGGAAAAGAGAGAAAGTCTTTCTAGTAACGATGTTGTCTGTATATTAGACCCAGAAGCTAAGTGGTTTAGACATTGGATGAACTCCAGGTACAGTAGGGCCAAATTACTAGCGGTTCTATCGCGTTCTCCGACACTCCTAAGGAATGCCCTTCGTGTCTGCATAAACCATCTGCAACCACAAGATCCACCGAATCAAGAGAGTCTAAGAGACGCAGGCTCTGTTCGTATGTCTCGGGTAGAGTTAGAACACGTCAGAGTTGTGTACTGCGTCTGCTTTATTCTCGAAATTTTGAAGTACGAGGAAGGCCGCCAGCTCTTTCCTGTCGAAATGTCACCCGACGACGAACCGCTTACGGCATCGGTGTTTTTAGCACTTTTATACAAGTATGAAAGTGTACCAACAGCTAGCAAGCTGTCAAATATAATCCGACAGAAACTTTGTGATCTCGCAGCGGCCAACGACCAGGCAGTGCGTTTGCTGTGCAGAGCAAATCTTCACATCTATTACACACAAGAACTTCTCAGAAAACGGCACTACATGGATCGGGACGCTGTAGCTATCCTCCTGAGCACTTTGCAGGTCATCCTCAGCGCTGAAAAAGGCCAGAGGTCGACACTCCTCGGTTCCGCAGAAAATGGCAGCTTGTATCTGATCACCAACGACTTCTGCAATGAGCTGTTAAGTCTCTTCGGGCGTCTCCTGGTGGAAGAACATCAAATGAGCCTCAATTATTCCCTTGCTTTTGAAATGACAACAACCCTCATAAATTCCGTTATAGGGAGACATCTCTATGCGGGTCATCAGACGTTCAGACAAACTCTTACGAATCTCACGAGTCTCTACCATAAGAGGTAAGGGTACTAAATGGCAAATCAAAAATGGAGAGACACGTCTTAAGCATTGGCGTAGACAAAAAATCAAGTTTAAAAAAGCAGAAAGATAAGCAGATAAACCGCCAGTAGCGTAGTTTTAGGTCCAAAGTTAGTAGCCGTAACGTGGAGAAGGCTTTCGCTCATTTGATCAGGAGTTATTTTGCGTATTAAACTGCTTCGATGGTTCGCTAATACCGTATGTATAAGTGAGATAGTGTTCATTCTCGTGTATAATACTGTTGACGCATAACAGCACTGTTAATTCTGTTAAGCAGCCAGAACAATATGCTAATTATTCGTTAGTTGTAGAACACGGTAGAGTATATTTAACAGGCATATAACCCGGAGCATCCTCAATACCTGCTCATCAAGCTAGATAATACAAAACACTTGTAAACAGTTACATAATACATACGAAACATTCACCAAACCATTGCAGCATTTGGAATAGAGACCAATTTTTTTCCTATAGCTTGCTAGGAGTACTGGAAGCCGTGGCAGACGGCTCCATTGACATCGAGCACCGCCAGAGCCTGCTCCGTCAGACGGCGGCCACAGCGCTAGCGAAGGGACGCCAGCGGGGAGACGTCCTGCCCTGGGACGCGCCTACTGTTGCCACCTGGACAGAGGCTGACGGACCTGCTGAAGAGTACGACCATCAGGCCGACCTGCCTGCTCAGGTCGTGGCCATTCTGTGCTCCACGGCATACGGTGAGAAAGAAAATTATAATAATGTTCTCTCTTCGAAAATCAATTGCTGAGTCAGATTTTTTGTGCTTGTTCTAATTTTTCAGATAGATACTATTAATAATTCTAATCCTTTATTATCTTGCACATAGTGAATACACATAAAGAGGTATTCTATTAGCTTTGATACTAGAATTCTGATGATTTGGTAGAATGAAGAACTAGAGAAGTAGTGAGTGCAGATAGCCAATTTGGAAACCACTCGTGCAACTTCCCCAGACTTTTCGATGGAAAAGTGCTCTAGAAAGATATGTGTCGTTACATTTCCTTCATATGTGCTTCTGTCATAAGTAGGTGTATCAAGCTAGTGACGATGGTGTTGCAATTTTGGTTTAATCGCATCACTTAAAGACCGCTCCTACCCCCACCCTGCATCACCGGTTGAAGATACTCCACAAAACTCTGAGCAGTAGATGAATGTCCCCCTCCAACTCAGAAGAGCATTGGAGTATATCCCGTCCCTCTCTCCAACTATGACCATTTTAAAACGCGTTCTTATGACCATCGCGTGCAATAGCCTTTAAAGGCAGAAAAATCTTTACCCAAGTTTAAAATAGAAAAACGTTCAAAGAAGAAGCGTAAACAGAGTAGTTGTCATGCAAAAATTATAAGAAATGTAGCCCAGGACATTCTGTTCTCATTACCTAATGGATGACCAGGAACAGCAGCCATACAAGGTGTCGTGGAGGATGACCCAGCTCTGTTGTGGCTGCAACAGCCTGATCATCCACTTCCTCTCACTCTCTTGGCACTTACGACTCATGTTAACGGTAAGCTTGGTCATGGCAAGATCTACGAAACCTCTTTGCTCTCTACAAAGTATGATAAGTCAAAGTACATACAGTATTACCACATGATGCACATAAACGTTTGTGATGTTGTATACTTAGGAAGAAACTGTGCTGCCGCTCATCCGTCACGCATATCCAACAGAATTTGTAGAAAAAGTAAAATTGGTGATTCACTCGTAGATATATACGTAATGTAGCTGATGTTGCTGTTGCTGACTAGCTATGAGATGAGCAGAAGACTCAAAACCAAAGTACAGGTGCTTCATTAAAATTTGACCAAACGGTGGTATTTCATTACATTATTTTTGACGTGAGTGAACCTTATAGCTTGAACATAAGAAGTTCATTAGACATGCATGGTCATACTGTGGTAACCCTTTGCATTATGAAACTTCGTTCAATATCGAAAGAAATGTATCAAGTATTTATAACTCGCGCTGCTCACGACAACCACAAATTGCTGCAGAGACCAAAAGTTTAGTGATACTTGCGAATGGGGTAATATTGCCCTGCGCTGAGATCAGTGATTGAGTTTACCGGCCATGAGACATATTTTAGTCTGTGTTCACGCTGTGTTTTTAGGCCGCTGCACACGATAGTCTTTTTGAACGTGTTCTCCCAGCCAATCGTTGAATGTCTTGTCGTGTCCCTGCAAACACAATTGTCCGCCGATACCAAAATATTTGTTAGAATGATAGCCGCCAAGTGAGCTCGCTTGGCAAGTGGCTCTACAAAGTAAAGTTTCGAATGTCAGTTTCATATTTCTTGTGAATCAGAACTTAGAAGGCTGTTCACTTTGTTGCGATTGAAGCGATACAGGAACGACTAGCTTAAAGAACGCATTCAAAAGACCATAGTGTGAACCGGCCGTAAGACATGCTATGAGAAGCGTGTTGTAATCGCAATTTCTGGGTTAGCGCTGCCACGTAACTCCGTTGCGCACAAATCGTGTCGCAATCACTACCCGAAGAGCGGTTAACGGAGATTTCAACATCTGTTTCATTGGAACATTAACATCCATTCCAAATTAATACAACAATTATACAAATTGATAACAAAGAAATTCCGTAGCTCGGAACATGTATTTTTATACTGAGCTACGTATAGATGATATTACGGTCAACGTAGAATTTCGTTACTGTTGCCCTTATAGTACTTGGCGATAGATGGCACCCACGCAGCCGTATTTCGAGTCACAGTACCCATTTGTGAGGTTGCGGTAGCCCAACCAAGCCGTGATTACAACACGCCTCTTTAGATTTGCATCGTGCTACAATTGCTAAGTCACCAACTCACATGACGCAACACAAGGAAAATAAAAACATTTGATCAAAACCAGTTAGAAACAATTAATGTACGTTTTAAAACTACAGGTATTGAAATTAACACAAAATATAAAACTAAAAACTAGCGTTGTGCTCTGTGTGTGCATGGAGTCTGATAACTACTGGGTATGATATGATGCGTTATATAAAAAGATCAGGGATATGAAACATTTCAAATTTGCAATTTTCAAACTGAAAGTTGTTCTTTTGAATGTGTTCACTTATCCATTCATCCAAATGTGGTACTGTGCCGCAAATACAGCAGAAAGTGCACGGTTTTCTGAGCTTTTTTCACTCTAAATTTGAAGAGATATTCGTAACTTACGTAGTGACACTTGCCGAGGATGCTGATTTGACGGCTAACATTTTAATAACAATTTGTGACGCATACATACGTAGTTGTGTTGAGATGGATGCTACAAAGCGTTCGGACGAGCGGATGAGTGAACGCATTCAAAAGACTATTGTGTAGATAGGGCGCTACTGGATGGATGCATGGTCTGTACTCTCCTTACAATCATTACATTTTCATTCGTCAGTTTCGTACAATCATTCTAACGAAAGATACATGTTTTATGCTAAAGACATAAATTTAGAAATGCAGAAGTGTTAAGTCTACTTCATTGACAATGTAAGGTAGTTTCCACAAAAATACGAAAGCATTTTTCAGCCGTCCGGTTAATAGTTTCTGGTGCCTTGAGTTAAGCTGATTTAATCTATCTGACCTATTTTTTTAGGCGTAGTAACAGCATTCTATCACAGAGTCTTTTTATCTTGAGGAGTGGAAATTCTGCTGGACCATGGGGTACGTCACCTCGCGGGAGCGCTCTTCAGTTGGCAGAAACTGAGCCAAAGGGAGGTCGGTCTGACTCTCGTGGCAGCTGCTGGGGGAACTATCGATGCCCGCTTACTGCTACAGGACAGACTTGGTTATAGGGTGAGTACAGTCGCCACATTTAGCATTGTATGATATTTGACTACGAATATCGTGATGAGAAAAAGTACCTACGTTGCTGTATTTGTGTGCAAGAAAATTAAACTTTGGTGTTATTCAAGGCGCAAAATGACGATAATTAATGAGCACAATACTGCAAGTATTCTGACGCGCGTCTGCGGAAGTTCGAGATACCCAGTATTTCGCGATGCAAATTACTAAATACGCTAGATACGGATAATGGAAGTTAAGAGCACATAATAATTGGAGGACATAGAGCCAGAGGTGGTTATGTCTAGTTTTGGCCAAATTGAGTTTTACTCACCGAGTGGGTGCTGGTGAAGTATATTTTTAGTGTCACAAGTGTCTATGCCATATCTCTTCATGCCATATCTCATCATTACGAAGAGATATGGCATGAAGAAATATAGCATAGATATCTCTTCATTACAAAGAGATATGGCATGAAGAAATATGGTATAGACACTAGTGACACTAAAAATATACCTCACCAGCGCCCACTTGGTGAGTAACACCCAATTTCGTCAAAAACGAACATAACCACTTCTGGCTCTAAGCCCTCGATACAGTTCCTGGTTTAAGAATTTAAGAAACGATTATGAACCCAACTTTACTGATGTTGTGCGATTGGCTCTAAAAGGATTCTTATCCCTCTTGCATCTCTAAGGAAGGAAAAACCCTTTGAGAGAGCTTGTACAACCTGTATAAGAGGAAGTTAATCTTTTTTTTCCTTCGTGACAGATGGAAGTAAATAGAGAAAGGAGGTAAGAAAACGGCTAAGAAAACTGTATTTTACAACTGTGCAGGAGGAACTGAACAGACAGTTGGCAGAAGAAAGCGAGGCCGCTGCTCTCGATGAGTGTTTCATCCTGAGAGCCCACCTGCTGCAACGGGCTGCCTACCTTGGCACCGAGCATCCTCCCATGCACTCCCTACCGCCTCATAGGAATCTTGTGCCACAGAACGTCAGTTGCAAGTTCAATTCAATTCCTAGTAAACGGATAGAATAATGTGATAAAAAGAATAATAATGTCTAGCGAATAAAAGTCTGTAGCAGGGGTTGTCGGAGAGGAAGGTACTCCCACCGACAGAGATTTTACTGATGACGAGGCCCATGTAGCGGTTATGAGGAGGGTGCAACAGCGAGGCATTAACAGAATTGTGTGTTATTAATAAATATATGGTATAAATAAATAAGTATAAGTGTATTGGAGTGCGAATGCTTAGGTGCACACTAGATATACACATGGAAGCCATGGGGGCGATAGCTTAGGTTTAGGTTTCTGTAAGCATAGGTGACCTTGAGAGCCCAATAGAATACAAATATGGAACAACAAAAGCACAACCAGATGTCCACTGCTTTCACCAGATCATATTACAATGTTAACCAATACTGGGAGCGACAGGGGGAGGATCTACATCACCCTTCTCAATAAGAAGTCAAGCCCCATTATTGTTACCATTTCGCCATCATACATGATTGCATATATTGTGAAACCCCTCTGCATTTCACTTCCTGTCCCTCCAGCCCAACCTCCCATTGCAGTTTTCCTGGTGCCGTTACTGGGTACCGAATTAAGGCAAAATGATAACGACGGCGTTCTGTAGCACAGCCATTGCCACCGCTGTACTGGGAACGGGTGGCATAGCTCTAGACATTTTTTGGTCGACTGCAGCCGTATAGTCCTCTAGGACCTGTTGGTCTATATCTGCAGCACAAACCAGTGTATGCGAGATTCCCAGTTGGGGGTACGGTCAAGTTGACTTTACCTTTACCTTTTACTGCATTTACCTAACCAAACCAACACCTAACCCGGTTTAGCTATTTCTAATTGAACGCAGCCTAATCTAACCACATTTAACAAAACCCAAGCTATTCTAACATACATTACCTAGCTTTTTTTTAACCTAACTTACGAGTTCGTAACTTTTTTCACCTAACCCGACTTATAGCTTTACTGAACCTCAGCTAATTGGACCTTTACGTTTTTATTATAACAGCGATTAGTATAAGAAAAGCAGGCCTCGCCCACCTAACATTTCCTAATGGTTTGAATCCTTGTGTAATTACCTAAATTTTCGTACATGAGAAATTTTTACCTCATAGGCCTACAAGAAGAGAGTGTAGCGGGAGGACTCAATGGGACTAAAATAAAATTTAGCCGTGACCGCACTGCATATAGCCAAATAACGTCACACTGACGAGTCGAAGTACATATTCATGGGGTCGAACCTCAGGCCTTCATAGTTTGGGTTCGTAATCCTAACCAAAAATCTATTCAGCGGTATTTTTCTTAACGCGAGAAAAACCATACGAATATTTATTGCTCAAACTCTATGTACTTGGCGAGAATCTTACTGTATTTTGTGTATGGGTGCAACTCAAGTAGCTGGCCAGTCAAGAGCGGGAGATTGAATTAGGTCTAACAAATACGCCGAATATCTTTAAATATGTATTGTGAAGAGCACAGTAACTAAATACGAAGTTTAAATGAGGCTTCACTTCAACGAAGATGTACCAGGTAGGGGGGGGGGCCATATCGGACTAGATTTTGCCCATAGCCAAGCCTAGTGATGTGAGAATTTGCACTCTGCATGTTTTATTGATAAACAATTGTGTTTAGTTCAATTAGTTAGCCTATATTCTCTTCTTTTATTTATTTGCTCAAGGGATGGAATTCACACTTGGTGATGATTTTTCAGGCGAAATTGATTAGAATACTCGGGAATTCTCGGGAAGTCAATTTTCTTTATTTATGGTCCGATTGTTATGAAACTCGCACAGTATACGTAGAATTGAATTTTAAGAACATTTTATTCCTGCAAATTTTTTTATTTTCGCAATAGTTTCTGATAACCTAACCTACCCTAACCGGTAAATTTTTACTTTCACTTACACATGTTTTTTGGGTTTTTGTTGATTTCAGTATGTAAACTGGGTCAATTTAAGACAATTTTCATGAATGACGTTTTCGTCGCAAATGCTCAGTTTTTGAGATATTAGACTTTGAAGTTCCCATTGTTTTCCTATGGGAGAAAATAGCCAATGTCATCACAGGCTTGCTAACGACCTAAAAGGAACTTAACCAAACCTAACCTTGCCTAACCTAACCTTACTTAACCTAACCTTACCCTACCGAACCTTACCTTACCTAACCTTGCCTAACCTAACCTTACCTAACCTTACCTTACCTAACCTTACCTTACCTTACCTTACCTAACCTAACCTAACCTTACCTTACCTTACCTTACCTTACCTTACCTTACCTCACCATACCTTACCTAACCTTACCTAACCTTACCTAACCTTACTTAACCATACCTTACCTAACCTTATCTAACCCAACTTTACTTAACCCAATCCTATTTTCGCTTGTATGGGATCGCTCGGCATTTCGTCCCATAGAAAAACAATGGGAACTTCAAGTCATATATCTCGAAAACTAAGCATTTGCGATGAAAGCGTTATTCACGTAAATTGTCTTAAATTGACCCAATTTACATACTGAACACAATAAAAATCATGAAAATCATGTGTAAGTGAAAGTAAAATAATACCCCTAACCTACCCTACCCTAAACTACCCTTCCATAACCTTACCTATACTAACCTATCCTAACCTATCGTAGCCTATCCTAACCTACCCTAACCTACCCTACGCTAACCTACCCTACACTAACCTACCCTACACTAACCTACCCTACGCTAACCTACCCTGATCTTATGTATACTAACCAAACATAACTAAACTGAAATTCAAGAAAAATAGAATAAAATGTTCTTCAAATTCAATTTTACGTCTATTGTACGAGTTTGATAAACATCGAACCATAAATAACGAAAATAAAATGTTTGTACTGCAAAATATACCAATAAGAACACAACACCACAACAAATAAAAGGTATACGTCCGCACTTTACAGCGATCCCCGGCAAAATAAAAATCACTTAAAAAGGAAGTTCAGATTTCCCAAAAAGTTAAAATAATTCCCCAAATATTTATAAAAGAATATAAATAGAAGCTTCACGCTATAAATAAACACTTTATGCTCATCTCAATATATGCGGAATATACGCGGTAGTACATAATTATTATTTGCGTAATTGTCAAATAACAAGTTGAAAAACTCCCGAAATTGTTCTAAGAATCCCTGATACCATCTGAAATTTCGAAGAACTGGGGTAAATCCCCCAATAATTGCAGCCATACAGTATGCACGCTTCTTATTGGCATAACACCAACGCGTCACTCAACCTTCTTATTGGTTGGAAAGAGTCCTGGTCGCAACTCGCGTCAAGCAGGCTTATTGGTAGAAATGAAGAAAGTTTAATGTCAACATTACTTTAAAACGATAGCGAAAATCTAAAAATTTGCATGAATAAAATGTTCTTAAAATTCAATTTTACGTATACTGTGCTAGTTTTAAAACAATCGGACCATGAATAAAGAAAATAGACTGGCTCGTCTAAAGTAAAGAATTACCGAATACTCATAATGCCGTCACTTTTTGATGCAAGATCTCCCCTTACCCTCTTAGCTAACTAACTCAAACTAACCTCGCCTAAGCTGATCTCACCTAACCTGATCTCACTTAACCTGATCTTACCTTACCAGATCTTACCTAAACTATACTCACCTAACCTTACCAGATCTCACCTAAACTATACTCACCTTTCCTTATCTAGTCCAAGTTCACCTTACCTATGCTCACTTAACTAAATCTAACTTAACCTCACATTACCTATTTCAAGGATTCTTGCAAGCCACGCTCGACACATGCAAATATTGGGTCAAATTTAGCTCGGTACAATATACATTTTAGTTAACATGAATATGCTGTATTCAAATAAATGAATGCAGCTCTCAAATACATATACGTAGCTTCAAGAGAAAGTGGGGCTTTTTTCCTACCGGGACTTTTTTGTGCCCGGGGCTTTTTCAGGTTACTACTGGGAACACCGTCGTGCCCAGGAAGCAAAGAGCATAACGGGAGAACTCACGAGAGAGTAGGCTAGCGTCAAAAAGTGACGTCATCGTCGACGAATCTATGGCTGAGCAGCCTCCAAGTATTTTAGCTAATTTCAACCAAAAAATCGTCCGAAATTGCGAATTTCATCTCTTTATCGAATAAATAAATTAAGAGAATATATACTTATTGAGCAATGAACAATTATCTGTAGAAAAGTGCTGTACATGCTGGTGGAAACTTTCACAGCACTAGCTCCGAAATTTGGTCCCTTTTGGAGACCTGATTTAACTTCTTCTTTTAATTGGAACTTTATTTACTCTTCATATTCAGTTCACAGTGCTCTTCATTGAAGATATCTACTCCTTACCAACAAATATATGCGCCGTTATAGCCAATTCTGTACGCGAGAGAAATCACAGTAACAGTTAGCCTATGTATTACTTGAACTTTCTGTACTTGACAACATTTTACAGTATATTGCAGCTCACATAGCTGGCCAGTCATGAGCAGGAGATTGAATGAACTAAATCGAAAAATTATAGCGATATGTTTAAGAAAACAACCTACAATGGCCTGAGGTCCCAGATTGAAATACTTCGACTCGTCGATGTGATGTAGATTTGCTGCGTGCGATCATGGCTAAGTTTAATTTTAGCCCTATTGAGTCCTCCTGCGGTATTCTTTACTTCCTGGCAGTGCCTATACGTGTGTCCCAGGGCTGGTAAACCATTGGTATTCTTTTTTTATTCGTTGAGGTGAGATACACTTTGCTTCCTTCCAATCTCATACTCCTACTGATCTTCCTTCCTTCTTATCTTCTTATCTGTATGTAAAAGCACCAGTTGAATTGGATCACTGCTAACATGGCAGTAAACATTTTCAAAGTTCTTTGTAACGTCTCTCTGATTACAGTTCGTTGAAAGGTCCGTGCCGAGGATGAAGAAACGGAACAGGTTAACTCACTCGGAGTGCGTGCGAGTGCCCAAGTTGTCGTACACTGCGGCGAATCGGCTTGTGACGTCAAAAATTAGAGAGTGGCCGTTACTTGGTCCGTTGATAGCTATCTTTTTGTATCTTCTTTATCTAGCCCATTAGTGTCGCAAAATGCCTTGTAGTGTATATGGTTGCACAGAAAAACGTAGGAAAGAATCAATAATTTATTTTACATTTCCCAAAAATAAAATCTTTAGAAAGTCTTGGATAAGGGCGTGTAAAAGACGTGATGAGTTCAACGTGGCAAATGCCCTCATATGTCAGAGGCACTTCTCTAAGTCAAATTTTGTCCCTAATTTATTAGTAAGATCACAACTGCTAGTCAACCAACGAATCAGAATGCAGTTCCTGATTTAAGTTTGCCATCGTCTTCGAAGCCCAGTATATCAAGTGAGTTTTATCTTATATACTAGGCTATCACCATGGTGTCGGGACAGTTTAAAACTGGATCCATGTATGACAGTACCTCAAGTTTACGAGAAAGTTTCATCTTCCACCTATGAACTGCTGCTGCAATAACTGTTCTGTGTTGCAAAGGAATGCTTCTGTCATGAATACTGTATTCTATTTTTTCAAATACCAGCAATGCCTGGTACGGATTAACAGCAGTAAGCCTTATATCCTTATATAGGGAAGCATATGCTGCTCTGACAGTACCTAAGTGGCATTGGTTTCCCATATTGGTATACAGGGAGAGTACCCAGCCCTTTTTGTTTATAGGCCCCTCAGGGGGCATAGGACGGGTCATAGTCCATAGGGTTAGGTTAGTTAGGCTCGCCCATCCTATGTTATGGGGCGCGTCGACCCCAGGGGACTGGTGTAGGTTACCTCAGACATTAGCTAGGCCTTCGGGACGACTGTCTTTTGTGCACACTTTGCTTCCTTCCAATCTCATACTCCTATTGATCTTCCTTCCATCTTATCTTCTTCTTCTTTCTTGACTTGTTGTTCCCATGCGCGTTGATCCTGTGTGGGAACACCCTCGTGCATGGGTTCCACGTGTCTATCGTCATACTATATGTCCTTTCTTTCCTCCTCTGTGATATCGTTTTTGCTATGGAAACGGAGGCCTATACTTCTAAATATAATAATAATTTGTCTATAAAAATTTATTAAATTGTAAGTGTAAAGTCTTTACAAACAGTATTCCACTACGATGAAGTTTCTACACCAAGTGTTCAGGGGTTCAAGACTGCGCGAGATGAAGGCGAGATAAGCTGTAGCACTTTGAGATACCCATATAAATATATATACCTTGGTCACATTTTAGAGAACATTTGCCTATCTTCTAGATTTTCTCATCTTCAGTTTTATTTGAGCTTGAACAATAAAAGATTGTGCTCATATATTGCCTGAATGACAAGCTGGACAGTCACACAGCTGTCTCATCAAAGCGCTTGATTGTTTACCGTTGCTAAGCCTTCACTCACGCCCTACTGGGTCATGATGCGGCACGCGAATTAATTTTAATTCAAACTAGAGCACTCTGAGAGCGCATACCTCCGCCAAGTGAGGCAATGGTAGCAAAAAATTCAAATTGATTCTGAATCCATAATTTTCTTTGTATAAACTTCAAAATCTAATCATTTGTGCCTTTTTATATTAATAACAGCTTCTTCAATTTTCTTGAAGATCCGTTAATGACTTTTTGAGTTATAGTGTTAACAAACGTTATGACAAACATAAGTCAAACGTACAAACGAACGAACCGATTTGCACCAAAATTTGATCATTTATGTATTTTAACATTACTAACAACCGCTATAAATTTCATAAAGATCAATTTATTATTTTTTGAGTTATTGTGATAACAAGCATAAAAATAAAAACTGTGAAAAACAAACGAACCAACAAACGGATCATTACAAAAATTTGGTCATATGCTTTTTGTTATATACCTAACGACTCATGTTAATTTCAACAAAATCCAACCATAACTTTTTGAGTTATGGCATCGAGAAAAATGAAGCAGACAAACAAACAAACGGATTGACATATCTTTGCCAAAATTTGATCATCTGTTCTTCCTAACATACCTAACAATCCCTGAAAATTTCATCCAAATCGGTTCATAACTTTTTGAGTTATCTTGGTGACAAACATAACCTCTTTGGCGGAGGTAATAAATTGTCTTCGTTTGATTATCGGTATGGTTACACTAACTTATACGGCTAAACTTGCACAATGATAGAATACTCAAGTTTGCTGTCTTGCATCAAATCCGTCAGAATGAATGTGGGAGGGAGACCCGATCACGTGATGGTATTTATCTATCCCGGTGATGGTACATGTCCTAACGGGCTGTGTGTGTGTCCAGGCAGATTATAGTTTGTCAACATTTCTAAACTCCTTACAGCCCGGAACAGCAGAAAACACGGCGAGGCGCAACCTCCTGCAGCAGTCCGGGCTGTGGCACTTCCTGCAGAACTCGCGGGCAGGCGTACACGACCAGACGTGGCTGGGCCACTGCAGGAGGCATTTCCAGGCCGCCGTCGCCGCATCCGACAGCATCAAGGTAATCGAACTTCTAGAAATGTTGACTCAGATGTTGTGACCAGAACTTATTTTTCGTTTTTCAAAAATAACCTAGTGTTTGCACGTACCTCGTCTAACCCTGTTCTAGCCTAACATTCTTTGCCCACCCCTAGCATTTCTCGTCCATGTCTAACGTACCAAATATTTACCGGTAATACCACTGCAAAAACGATCGCCATTTTAAGTGACGCATTAAGGTAAACAGTTTGCGGATTAGGCCCAAGTTTGGTCTGGTACAGTGGGTAGCCTACCTAAGAATAAGGATAAGTTATACTCGACTAAGTAAGTATTGTTTAAAAATAGGTTAGGATAAGCTAAGTTCAGCTGGAATAGGTCCCTAACCTTATAAGCGCACGTATAATACCTGAATATCAGGAAGGACCGGAAACATTTGCTTACGTTTTAATGAGATGCCTAGCAATGAAGTTCAAAAATGTTATAAACCTGAAAAGGTCCAGTATTCTTCGTAATCTTGTTTACAATGCTGTTCCTACGAGAAACTGACGCTTATTTAGTCATTACAATGTTGAGAGGCAGCCAAAGCAGCTGTCGGCGTAAACGTTTTCCAAAAATTTCTCTTACATTTTGTCATAATCCAAAGGCCAACCAAAACGATATTCTTATTGGTGTTTCACTCTAGCTGCAGGGTAGAACTTTGAAGCGCTACAATTTCATAAGATTGCATTGATCATACTTGTGTTATTTCGTGCGTAAATTATGACAAAGTCCGTAGTTTGTGAAGCAGACGCTTAAACAAACTAGAGCACTCTGAGAGCGTATACTTCCACCACGCGAATCAACGGTAACGAAAAATTCAAATTGGTTGTGAAACCATGATTTTCTTCGTATCAACACCAAATTTAATCATTTGTGCCTTTTCTAGTATTAACAGTTTCTGCAATTTTCATGAAGATCCGTTCATAACATTTTGAGTTATGCTGCCAACAAACATTATGGCAAACATAAGTCAAACACAGAAGCAGATAAACCGATAATCACCAAAATTTAATAAGTTATGTCTTTTAGCATTACCAACACCTCCTGTAAATTTCATAAAAATCCATTCATAATTTTTTGAGTTATTATGCTAACCAGCATAAAATGAAACACAGCGACAAACAAACGATCGAACCAACAGATCATTACAAAAACTTGGTCAATTGCTCTGCGTAATATACCTAACGTCTCAAGCAAGTTTCGTTAAAATCCGTCAATAACTTTTTTAGTTAGGGCGACAAGAAAAATGAGGAGACGAGCAAACTGGTGGACGGATCTTCACCAAAAGTTAATCATCTGTTCCTCCTAACATACCTAACAATCCCTGTAAATTTCTTTGGATTCCGTCCTTAACTTTTTTGAGTTATCTTGGTGACAGACAAAGGGACAGACGGACAGACAGACAAACACGTCGAAAACAGAACCTCCTTGGCGGAGGTAATAAGTCTTCGAATGACATGGGCACCACTTTGGGATATCACTGACGCAGATCTTTTTAGTATCAAAATCGTACAATAAATATTATTTCTCCAGGTTTTAGACAGAAGCCAAACAAGGTAAATATGCCCTCTATTGCCAATGCGGTTCATTATTAAAATAAATTTCCAACGCCCGGTCTTCAAAACTTATACGGCAACTTTATGCATTGCAAAGGTTGAAAGGTGTAAGACACTCCACACAAATCGTAAATGAACAACAGCGGAAGGCTTTAAAAGACGCACTTTGAATTACAGGAAGTGATCTTCATCCTTAGCAGAAATTGGTACTCCCTCAATCGAAAATTCATCGCTGATTTGTCGTTGCAGAACAGCCACGTTTTCAACATGTTGGAATGGGCATTAGAAATTCAGGCAGCCTCTGCTGAGCATTCGGTAACCACAGACGAGCCTGAATTCGAACCCACTTCACCATCACCAGAGTCATCCCCTCGACCTTCAGTGGGAGATGTGCCTGAGGCCAAGCCCTTTGAGCAGACAGCACTCAAAGGTCTTCTGCATCCTGGGTCGGTCACCACTGCAGCTCTGGAGCAGGCCCGCAGGTGACGCAGCAGTCTTCTTTCTTGAGCAAAAATTGGAATTAAGTTTGTTTTATTGGCAGCTCAAATACTGACGACTAAAATACTTTCGTCAACTGTCCTCACGTTTAGTCACTAGAGAGATTTGATGTACTATCAGCCTAGAAGAACATCATTCAACGAATTTCGTTTTCTGTCGACATATTGGTTAGTCCACAAAACAAGAAACACTACGAAGCTGAAAAAGAAATCCTCAGATACCAGGTTATCGTCAGCTGCCGATAGGCATGGTAGTTTAAATTTTCGATCCTCAACAGAGCTGGGACTACCGAATGAAATTCGGTATTTCTGTAGTACCGGCGGTATTTTCATCTACCGAAATACCGAATCTTTTCTGAATCTTCTACTACCGATACCGAATGAATATAAAGAATACCTTTCTTTGAATTTCCCCGGCCGACAAAATAAGTTTTTTTTTAACCCTATATAACCCACTGTCTTTTCTGTAAGGCATTAGGAAAATCCCATTGATTTTCGTTCACTTCAGCTTTTTCACGCTGTATTGTACTTCATTGAAGAGAAGAGTTGCTGCGCTCACTCAAGTGTCACGTCCTTTTGAACTTAGAGCAGTGTGAACTGCCAGTGAGTGATCATACACAAGCGGGCAAAATAAGAGAACGATTTTCATTTTTTGAAAATAAAGGTTAACCATGTAGAGTAGGTTAATGAATCTTTTGATGGGGCCCTAAGGACTGTATTTAACATATTTCTACAAAATATCAGGACAAACATAACCATATTTAATACATTAGAGCACTATAACAAGCAATAACAAAAATTGAACAGTGCAAAATAAGAGAACGATCGCCTCTAAATACAATTTTACAAACAAATAACATGAAACAATGGTCAATTTTAGGTTTAAAATAATTAGTATGGAGTACTAAAACCTTCATTTTCAATAACTTTAGCACAGCGACGATTACACGACATCACAAGTTTCTTACAAAACTCTGGAGGTTTTTTCCATTCCTCTTCAATTTTAGTCCACAGATCCTTTACTGTTGATAGTTGTCGTTCTTTTACATAGTCACCTATAATTTTCCATGAATTTTCAATAGGATTAAGGTCCGGGCTTTGGGCAGGCCACTTCATGACTTCGATATTCTCTTCCGCAAAATATTCCTTCACTTTCTTTGCAGTATGGCACGGAGCATTGTCCTGCATGAAAATTGCTGGCTGGTTTGGTGATAATCGTAGAGATGGGATAACATATTGCTGTACAAGATTGAGATACACATTAGCATTGACAGTTTCTTTAATGGCCACCAACGGTCCAACTCCTTCAGATGAAAACATGCCCCACACCAT
>LQNS02278094.1:59997382-60007614 GCA_001587735.2 Parhyale hawaiensis | reverse complement strand
CCCCGTATCCAAGATACCCTCTCCGCAACAAAAAAGTTGGGTACCTCGGAATTTTTTTCTTCAGTATTAGATAGGGGAAAATAAGGCTTCGGACAGACTGACGGACGGACTGACAGACAGCTCTCTTATTATAGTATAGATTTGTTTCTTGTTCATTTGTATACGCTCTCTTCATTTATTTATGTTCTTAAAGGATAAAATTTGCAATATACGACGATTTTTCTGGCGAAGTCATTAAATACCTATAGGCTGCTCAGCCGTATCGTTCGTCGATGTGACGTCATTGATGAGGTCACTTTTTGCCGCTTGTTACACGTGAGTCTTCGCGTTACGCTCTTTGTTTTTTGATTTAGCTAATGGCACAGTGTTGGCCCATCGAATAAACTGGCAAGTCCCGTTAATGGCATTAAGCTTGAGTAACAAACCGACGAGCCTAGTAATTCAGACTATCTATTTCGAGGAGAAAAAAAAGAAGTCGAGTATTTATTACAAGCAATCAATTTTGAGGAATAGAGGGATAAGCCCAGTACTTTACCGAATCAGTTTCTAAGGAGAGACTGGGAAGCCCAGTTTCTCTAAGTCTCTAGGAACGCAGTGGCCAGCCCGGTATTTCAGTACAACAGTCTTGAGGAGCACACTGGCAAACACGATATTTTTACACTTCATTCTTGCGAAACGAATTGATAAGCCCAGCATTTTATTCCGTGATAAGTTTTGGCTTGCACTTCAGCACAATTTGTAACCACGTTCTCAAGCCAGGCAAAAGCAGGAAAACTAAACGGATTAAGCAGTGCTTCTACGCAAGAATCTTGGCCAGTCACAGCGAGAGTAAAGAACATTTAATCCCTTGTTCGAGTTGAGCTTCTGACGTCGATGAGTTTTCCAGGAGTTGTAAGCAAAAACTTTGGGCTGCGGAAAGGTTCTCTTTGTTTTTCTTTGTGGCCGGACTTTAAGCACCGCTGCTGAAGGAAAAAAAGATCAGATCTTTGGAAAAAGTTAGCCCACAAAAACTTGTGACAAGTCTTCGAACTGTTCACAACCACTACTGCCGGGACGGCCGCTGAAACTGGCCCAACTGATTCCACTCCCTCCCGGTCCCCAAACTTTCAAGTNCTGAAGGAAAAAAAAAAGATCAGATCTTTGGAAAAAGTTAGCCCACAAAAACTTGTGACAAGTCTTCGAACTGTTCACAACCACTACTGCCGGGACGGCCGCTGAAACTGGCCCAACTGATTCCACTCCCTCCCGGTTCCCAAACTTTCAAGTGACTTCAAGAGGCTAATTACGAGCAGCTTTCAATCCATGAGAAATGACCGGAGTTCGCGCGACTGGCGCTTGCAAGTCACGCATGCTCTTACAGTACTGTACGTAACTGGGGAAGTTCTTCCATGTACTTCAAAGGACCATTTCTGATCCTCACTGGGAAACAAAACTGCTCGACACGGTCAACATTTTACGCCAATAGCATGCAGCAAATCGACAAGAAAAGTTAGTCTTTGCGTTCTTAATACTGTAACCGAGTATCTGAGAGCTTGAATAGCACACGCTTAAAGAAAGTGAGATCTAACACTCACTTATCCGGCCTTAAATTCTTCATAGTTAGTAAAATACAGTCCTTCTAATCTATAGCTTATTATTCATCAATTTTCAACAACAGTTTTCGCGCTAGACTCGAGCTACCTTCCTGGAGCTGCAAGCTCTATTCCTACCGTTCCAAGCAGCTAAGTTCAAAAACCTATTTTACCCTACTCCTGAGAACATTTTTGAAAGTATCAACTGTTAGTATAACACGTCACAGTATAGCAGCGCGACGTATAGCAAAAGGAAATTAATTTTAGGTAGTCAAGAAAGTTTGTATGGATTTCATGTCTAATCCAAAAACGCAAGAACTTTATGGGAACATGATAATTTCACTGTACACTTCTGTTTTCGGCCACATCACGAACCAAAATTTATTCATAATCTCGTATAAATATTTTGTTGACGGATTACATGGGAATGAGGACGTTCCGCAGAAAAAAATGATGTTGAGCAAAGCTGCGTACGCCATGAATGTACCAGCTGGACAAACGTTGTATTTTTGGTGTGCCATCTTTGCGGAGTTCTTGTATACCATGAGTCCTGCTTCAGACATTTAAAAGTTACGTCAATCTCTTAGCACCAACCTACCTTGCACCAGAGTGTGGACAGTCTTTGATGTGGTGCCGCACGAGATACTCCTGCGAAAAGTTGCAGCCTGCGGAATTGGCCGTAGTCTATACTACAGTGGCTGAGGATATGCCTCACTGGGCGCAGACAGCGAGCGGGTCTGCGTTGGTTGCGATCGATAGGTCAAACTGGGCGCCCGTAACATCTGGAGTGCCGCAGGGAAGTGTACTGGGTCCTGTATTGTTCCTAAGCTACTTTAATGATATGGACTCCGCTCTACTTTGCCGCATCACCAAATTTGCGGACGACACCAAGCAGTGTTGTCGTGCTGACCGGGAGGAGGACCGGCGTGCCTTGCACTATGATCTCGATCACCTGGTGACCTGGGCTGAAGTGTGGCAGATGGGATTTAACGTAGACAAGTGTATTGTGATGCATCTGGGACACGGCAATCCATGCTTTACCAATACTATGGATGGAACAGAAATTAAGGAAGTAGAGTCGCAGGGCGATCTAGGCATTGCTATCACTAATGACCTTAAATGGGACGACCAAGTTGAGAAAGCGTGTAGAAAGGCAAACAAAGTATTGGGTATGATTGCGCGAAATTTTGATACCAAATCGAAAAACATAGTAGTTCCCCTTTATAAAACACTAGTGAGGCCCCACCTTGAATATGCGATTAAATTTTGGTCCCCAACACACCAGAATAATATAAAGAAAATGGAAAGAAATCAACATCGAGCCACCAAACTGATACCAACGTTGCGCAACGTGAGCTACGAGCAGAGACTCAACGCACTCGGTTTGACTACTCTGGAGAGGCGACCACTCAGGGGACAGCTTATCGAAACTTGCAAGTATCTACACTCGATTAATGGCCCGGGGCATGAAGAGTTGTTCTGGCTTGACCCCGGAGACAGGACAGGGACCAATGGCCTGAAGCTGCTCGGGAGGCGACGCCGCACACGTGTTGCGGCTGATTTCTTCCCGAACCAAATAGTGTGCTCGTGGAACGATTTCCCGGCCTGGGTCGTACAGGCTGAATCTGTCAACAGCTTCAATGCTAGGTTATACAAATACTGGGTAGAAGATCGAACTGCTGTTGGGACCTTGGTTCTTGGATAGAATAACTAGAGGACGTCTGCAACCTGGTCTACGATACGGCTAATTATCTTAAGAATTAGATCAACTATGATATGACCACGATTTCCAACATGTTACAAATATACGAGGGAACCTTTTATTTACGAGGGCGCACTTGTCTCCGGGAGGAGAAGCTGTTGCGAATGGGCGAGTAGGTGTAATTTGAGATCTTAGGATATTTATTGACTATTGTAGTTGTTTAGGAATTGACTACCGTTGAGCGACGGCAGAGCTGAATTAGTATTTTTAGTTTTTTAGGGAGCAGCCCTCGAGATGACCATTGTGGTCGTGGCTGACTCCGATTCTATTCTATTCTATTCATTATAGGGCGACGTAAGGAAAGAAATCTATATATATATATATATGGACAACGAATCTGTGACCCTATTAAAAATTTCAGCAGTCATTCCAGCGGCGCTGCGCAATTTTAAGCCGTACAGACACCCGCGAACACCGCAGTAATTGCGCAACGGCTGCGCAGTTATGTCCGCTTTTCAAGGGTAGCAACTAAGCAACAGATATGGTTTCAACATACAAAATTACCATTTCGCATAACGGTTCATCAAGGTCTCAATTTGCATACGCCTTAAATACTTTGCATAATAGGACAATGGAACAAAGCGTTTAAACAAACGGCATATGAAACAAACAGCTAACAAAACTTTGTTCTTGACAAATGATATATAAAAACTCACAGCAATAAGCATAAGAATGTTGCTATACCCTTGAAAAGCGGACATAATTGCGCGCAGCCGTTGCGCAATTACTGCGCAGTTCGCGGGTGTATGTATGGCTTAAAATTGCGCAGCGCCGCTGGAATGACTGCTGAAATTTTTAATAGGGGAGGATAATTTTTTATTATATATTTAATTTGCATGAAAAAGTTCGAATTAAAAACTATATATAAACTTAAGAACTATCCTCTTTCAATAAAACATGGATTCGAGCGTGTCAGGAATGCGTAGCTTACTTTGGTAACAGTTTCCCGCTGCATCTGCAGACAATAATTTCGAATTACATAATCGCTCACTGCAACAGTATTCATACAGTACGAGTGATTATTGAAACGGGAAAGATGCGAATGAAGTTAGTTAATTAACTTTTGACTTTGCTTTGGTTGTGATGTAGACATAATGATTTGAACAGTTGGCAAAATTTAAGCTGGAATTTAAACTTGTATATACAGGAGAAATCCCCCAATAGAAAGTGATAAAACAGAGAAAAATCCTAGAAGGAAACTTCAGATAACCCAGAAACGTAGACTGGCTACAGTGCCGCCTGTCCTGAAATATAGCAGAAAGTCAATATTCTATTGAGTGTGACCCGCAAAAAAGTTTAATAATTCCTAATTGATGATATATTCTTGAATTGTATAACTTTACGATTACCTATGGCGCTAACCAAAGGAAATGTTTTACGAATGCAGAGGAAACATAGACGCTGCGGAAGTTGTCATCTCGGAAATTAGACACCTCAACTGAGAGACGTAATGCGTGTCTATGTACTTAAGATTGTTGACGAAATAAGAAGAAAACTTGACGTAATTTTAATAAACGTTTCTCTCAGGCCTCACCAGGTTTCCGCTCGCCAGCCTATGCATCGACGCACTTGTTTTCCAATAATGGACCACCACTGGGTGCACACAAGTATGATACCTAAGTTTCTCTTTCATATAGTGTTTACCCACGTTCTATTTCTTACATTAATTTGTCACACTGTATGCAAACTAGGTAAATGCAAATGTATTTTATTTAAGTGAGTGATTTAAAATATGCCTAATTGTATCCTTTCAAACAAATAATTGTGTCCATGCAAACAAATAATTGTGCACTGAATTTGTAAAACGTAGCACATGCCCTTTTATGATGGTGTTTTGGTTTTCGGCAAAGAACATTCAGGTAAGAAACATTTCTCCTCCTTCCCTAGTTAATGAGATATAGCAGTAGCGGCTAGTGCTCTGTGTAAGGGTGGGGCCCCTCGACTTTGATTTGGAAGCCTTTCTGAGGAATAGGTTCTTTTCTGCTTTATGCTGAATTCAAATCCTAAATTCTTAAATACCTGTAGATTACTATTTAAGATTTTTTCTTCTATTTGTGTTTTTTTTTTGACTCATACATTCAAGATGTTGGTGGAGCCGGCCTCTCTAGCCCCAATGAACGAGCCGCCAGTGGATATAAGCTATAGAATTTCCGAAAAACTAGCTACGTTTGATATGTAACTCGTCGGGAAGGGCGATCTTGCAGTCTCTCACACGACCAGGAACTGGTTTGCCTTAATACGGCGTAGCAACACCCTCAAGTCTTCCCGGGATCCCTCCGTTACGTTATAGCGAGATTACTACGGCGCTGGCTGCATCCTCAATTAGTCACTATCGGCCGGTCAGTACAGCCTGAGGATGGCTGCAGCTGACGGCCGAAACGTTGTCTTTTATTACCTCCGGGAAACGGGTTATATTTTCGTCGAGTTTGTCTTTTGTTTGTTTGTCTGTCACCAAGATAACTCGGAAAGTTATGGATGGATCTTTACGAACTTCACAGGGATCGTCAGGCGTGTTAAGACTAACAGATGATTAACTTTTGGTGAAGATCCGCTAAACCGTTGTTTGCTTGTCAGCCTCTTTTCTCATAGTACCATAACTAAGAAAGTTATGGGCAGGTTTTTAAGAAATTTACGTGAGTTGCTAGGTATATTACTTAGGGTGAATGAGCAAACTTTTGTGATGATCTGTTAGCTTGTATCTGTGTTTAGTTGATTGTTTGTTTGCAAAATAACTCAAAAAGTTATGAACGGATCGCAATGAAGTTTGCAGGAATTATTAGAAATATTAAAAACCATAAAAAATCAAATTTTATGATGATCGGTTGGTCGTTTGTGTGTTTGACTAGTGTTTGTCTAAATGTTTGTCAGCAGCATTACTCGAAAAGTTATAAATGGATCTTCAAGAAAATTTCAGAAGCTGTTATTACTCTCAAAAGGCACAAATAATCAGATTTAGGTGCCGATAAAAGTAAATTATACATTCAGAGCCAATTTGAATTTTTTTTATTAACGTTGCCTAGCCTGGCGGAGGAATGCCCTCGCAGAGGGCTCTAGTTTAACTTGTTATTATATCAATTCAATATTTCTACTAAATAAAATTACTATCAAAAATGAAACTTTAGAACTTTGAGAAAAAATGTGAATGTTATGTTTCCGATGACTATAAAAAAAACTGCAAGGGCATGACTACATGTCCATAATTAAACTATTAAAAAAATATGCAAATGTCAAAGGAAGCACATATTTTTCCTCTTTTATTTTTAAAAAGAAGTTATTAATCCATATCTTGACTACGATTAAACAGTAATATCTACTATATAATAATTCACGTCGTGTTTTTATTTATTTATTTATTTATATATTTATATCTTTCCTGTCACGCTCTATGGGAATAACATAGGAGAAAATTCCGATTTTAAAATGTAAAACAAAAGTGGGGTACCTTGGAATCTTTTTCTTCAGTATTAGATGGGGAAAATAGAACTATGTAATAAGATAGGAAAAAATTCAGATTTCAAAAGGCGAAAAAAAAAGTTGGATACCTTGGAATATTTTTCTTCAGTATTAGATAGGGGAAAAATGAGGAAGCCCAAAAGACGGCAGGGGTTTTGGTGAAGAGTTAATTTTTTGCCGTCATTTATAATGACGGCATGGGCCACTAGTATATATAATATATATCATAATTGAAGCTTTAATGTATTGAACCAGTCGAGGGCTCGTGCGTCAAACAACAGGGGGTCCGTGGGTTCAAATGCACCCCAATGAGAGCCAGTGGGTTATAGTTGCAGCTAGGCTTTTGAACCGTGATTTTCTTCTCGCCCCTTTTGATTTTTTCATATTTTAGCGTCTAACATGGCTGTCAGAAAGTCCTTTTTATATAGGTCAGCTCATTCTATGCAATTTTGTGACACATGTATAATCCCAGGTATACGTCGTCCCGATTTACGGATACGTATTACTGTATGTCGAACATCTGGGTAAAAAATGGACCTAAAAACCTGAAAACGGGATGACCTATGACGAGTAGTTCCTAAAGTTTATTGCTATTTTTCAGGTTTCTATTATGCTCGTAAACACATTTTCTTGCGTATATTGGCTCAGTACTTCACTTGACGCACTACGTGTCTATCGTTTATTTCTATCATGTTACGTAAATGCTCTGATTAGAAAGGGTTCAAACGAGACCGTAGTTATAGTATTAATAATACGAAGAAGCATTATCTAATACTAAGAATGACCACCGTGTGTTTATATATTCATATATTTTTTATTTATTTATATATAGGTTTCGTGTCAAGCTATTAATGAAATGGATAGGCAAAATTTAGCTCTGGGCTTCCTGGTTTCAACAGTGTATTCAACTGCTTGAAGACTGTGGTCATCCTGCTAAGCTTCATGAAAAATGAGAGTTAGAAAATATTCCAGGATGCAGATGATGGAACTCGAACAGTATATCTAAATCCCGGTCTTTCTTTGACTACATTGAAGTCCACTCGATGTACATGCACACGGCTTCTTTAATTAAAGAATCTCTTACATCGTGATGTGTACTCTCTTCAGAGATTTACTTCATCCAAACTTCAGCTGATACTCTTATTTTGTTAATTATCGAGGCAACTGATAAGATATTCTTGTGCGGTCAGCAGGCGCGTCAAGACCACGATGATTTCTCGGCGGCAAATTATTTTCTCCACTTATTTTGGGTTCTTCTTCAAACAGAACAAGTTTACTTTTGAGGAAAAATTTTCCGAGTCCGATTTATATGTCACCTTTGAGTGTCTTAGATACAGAGCTCCGTATTTATTAGAAGTAGTATCGACCGGGTGCAAAAAACGTCGCATTTTGGGTATCACCGAAAGAAGCTGGGTGTTGTTCAGCCTTGCGCGCTTATCTTTATGGTTATTATTATTATTATTATTAAAAATTCAGGTTTGAGCTCCCACGGACAGGTTCATTAATTGAAGTTGGCAGTGGCGCACCATCCTACACAAGGAAGTTAATAAGAGCCTTACATCTATAGAAGGGATCTCAACCGTCTACCCTAAATAGGTAATAACCTGAAAAATCATAAAGTCCACGTCCGGTCAACATGCGGTACTACCCAGACAGAGAGCTCCTTTTTATAGATGAGCTAGAGGGCCCAGCCGTCAACAATGACGGCAAAAATTTTGTGATTGAACTTATTGTTCCGGCTCCCAGCATTGGTTTTACTGTATCATAGGTCTCATCCCTGCAGGCCGGATCGTACTGTACAAGCATGAGTTTTGCGATAGCAAAATATCCCCCCTGCAAGATAAGGCGTGAATATCAGCTTGAAATTGATCAAACGTTAAGCTGCCTTAAGAAAATAGTCACTGGAAATGCTCAGGGCTCACCGTATTGTGGATACCAACTGATTGTTGAACCTCCAGGGTCGAAATTTGGCTGCAATGTAAATTCAATATGGAAAGCCGGCTGTTCAGCGTGAAGATTCAACAACTACGATAGCATTCAGGAATGAAAGCGGGGATCCAGAGGCTGAGGATTCAGAGCCCAGGATCCAGAGACCGGAGATCCAGAGACCGGAGATCCAGAGACCGGAGATCCAGAGGCCGGAGATCCAGAGCTATATTTGTCACCGGTACCCCAAGCGCTGAAATAGTATGGTATCTCAACTTTGTTTTTAGTACATGAATTTTCTCATATTAAACTCTTAACTGTGTGACGTAGAGACGGTCCAACATTAGAGAAAGCAAGAGCGCAAGGGAGCAAGAGAGCAAGCAAGCGACCAGCAACTGTGTTTTATTATATAGTGGAAGGCTCTACCTTAATATCTTTGCGATGATGTTACAGGCAACACAAGATGGGTCTTCACAAATTTTTTGCTGTCATTATTGACAGCGCGGGCACTCTAGTAGTAATAATAATAGCTACAATAGAGCACGTTGAGAGCGCATACTCCCTCCAAGCTAGGCAGCATTAAGAACAGATTCAAATTGGTTCTGAAACTATGAATTCCTTTTCATCAAAACCAAGATCTGGTCATATGTACCTTTTGATAATAACAGCTTCTGTAATTTTGTTGAAGATCCGTTCATAACTTTTCGACTTATGATGCTCGCAAACATGCTAACAAGCATTGATCAAACCTACAGACCAACCGATCATCACCAAAATTTGATCGAATATGTCTTTCAACATTTCTAACAATTCTTGTAAATTTCATAAGGATCCGTTTATAGCATCTTGAGTAACTTTGCCAACAAACGATAGATCAAAACGCACAGACAAACGAACGAGCAGTTCATTAGAAAAAATTTGGTTAGTTATTCTTCGTGATATACCAAATAAACAATTTATGTAAATTTCACAAACAAACCATCCAGAACTTCGTCAGTTAGGGTACAAAGAAAAAGAGGCAATCAAACAAACGGTTGAGCGGATCTTCACCAAACGTTAAGCACCCGTTACTCATAACATGCCTAACAATCCCTGTAAATTTCGCAAAGATTCGTCGGTAACTTTTTGAGTTATCTTGGTTACCGACAGAGAGGCACATAAACTCGTCGATAATATAACCCCTTTGGTGTGTTACGGTGGGCAGCACTTAATTTACAATAAGAACAAACTCAAACTAGAGTCATAGAATAATAATTGTGATAGTTCAGTTTTAGCTTTTCCTCCTTGGAACATGTAACATTGTATGGCTTTCCACTGAATAAAGCTTGTGCAATGTAAAATAATTTCATGATATTCACTTAAAATTTATGTAACTCTAGAGAAACACAAATTGGGAGAATCTCCTTCGCGGCACCGCTAGCAAGAATGCAAATTTATGAAAAGTTCAATGTTTCCGTCTCTTGATTTTACTTATTCCAAAAAAGCTCACCATTTTGAAGAGCATCAGTTCCGTTGGCTCG